>WOGO01003914.1:0-13777 GCA_015342085.1 Leptinotarsa defecta | reverse complement strand
GACAACAATCAAACAGAGAAACAATTTATTTTATCATGAACTTTTGGAAAAATTAAACCAACACGGAAAATCAAAGCTACATGGCAATCTACATTGAATGCTCGAATTGATGACTTCTTTCTTGAATGCACATAAGTTATCGATCCAGACAATTTCTGTGGCATTTTTCCATCATAATAGGCGTAATACTAATACATGCATCTCTTATTGTTTGTTTGAGATGGTCGATATCTGTACTTGGTGTTGAAAAACTTTATCCTTTATGTATCCCCAGATGAAAAAATCTAAAGGAGTAAGATCTGGAGATCGAGCTGACCAGTTTATTGGTCTATTGTTTTCAATCGATTTTATTGGGAATATTGCATCTGAATGTTCCCTTAATTTTGCTGCATTATGAGGAGGAGCGCCGTCCTGTTGAAAATATTGTTATTCATGGCGGATATTCAGTAGCAATTCAACTAAGTAGCCATCGAATTCATTGAATAGAAAATGAAGATTCATTTCACTATTCAAATGATCGTCGTGAAAGAAAGGGCCAAAAAAATTGGCCCTTTCTTTTCTGAATCTTTTTTGGAAACTGGTTTCCCTATGTGAATGTTCATTTGTATTATTCCATCTATAATGGATATTTCTGTTGAACCAATCATAGTTGGTGAATTTTGATTCGTTCGTCAATATAATTTTTCACAAATATTTTCAACTTATCTATTTCTACATCTTAACCACTTCACAAATCGTACTCGCCTTCCGTAATCCCTTTTATTGAGGTGATGAATTTTATGTATCCTGTAGCATTTATATTTGTTCTTTTTCAAAATATTTATGGTGGATTACACAGAAATAATGGGGATTTCTGTGTGCAATTTCTCGTAGAAAACAATCTTGATTAGCATAATTTTTGTAAATGGCCAATCTTTAATTAAAAAAAAGATGTTTTCACTGTGTAACTTTTTATGTGGTATATTTGCTTACCCATATCATTTATTTGATTATTCACACTTTCAGTAACCATACATTTTCTGTCAAATGCACCACAGTCCCTCAACTTTCTGCTTGACGTTTGTTTATTATTTTAAATCTAAATCCTAGTTTCTTTATCCAATTCTGAAGAGTTTTGTCACAGCAGCTCACGTTATGGCCGGAAGTATTCAATTTTTTCCTTATGATTTCAGTTGTAGGAATCTCATTACTTTTGCAACAGTCGTATATTGTTTTTTCAATGATTTTATTAACAAAACATCTGAAGGTTTTGGTAATCCTGTATCACATCGCGTCTTGCGTTCATAAGGTTTGTTTTTGACTATTTTACGTTGTCATCATTATTACTATTAGTACTTGTTCAAGGACGCCACATTTTAAACGGATAACAAAAACTTTGAGTACCTAATTATAACTGCACCAATATCGAATTTCAACACTCAAATCACGATTAGTTCGGTGATAACCATCCCCGCATTCCCCGATTTCTATTCGTCACCGTAACATGACTTCAAATTTAATTTTATGACTCTTCAGCCAATCATTAAATTCAGTTAGTAAAAATTATCCAATACGAACCGCCAATTCTACAGTACACGTGTACTATTTCGCAGCCGGTTCATTTCTATGTATTAGTTTTTTTGGCCTTTGAGAGTGCCGCCAACTTCAAAAGTGCACAATATCGTTTACTTCAACTATATAAGTATTTATTTTTCTATTCTGGACTTGCAAGTAAACTCTTTAAATGCGTTAATTTTCTTGAATCCTTCATCAGAGGCAACCAACTGAGTTGTATAGTGTTTTCAGAGAAATACCAAAAAGGACACTGATTGATAAAACCAGCAGGTAGGAACTCGAGATAAATTTAAATTAATTATATTAAATACCTGCACCTTTGCAGATGAATATAATGTGACTTCATTTGCAAATGATCTAATAATAATTCAATTCAAACCCTATTGAGTACTTACCCATTGGTTTTATAATTCACGATTTAATTGTCAATACGCTCTTGTTCTTTGAAGGCAATGCTATGAAACGTTTGTATCACAGTTCATTAAAGTTTCAGGCAGTTTTGGCATCATACATTGCGAGAATACA
Organism: Leptinotarsa defecta; assembly: GCA_015342085.1. Taxonomy (NCBI): domain Eukaryota; kingdom Metazoa; phylum Arthropoda; class Insecta; order Coleoptera; family Chrysomelidae; genus Leptinotarsa; species Leptinotarsa defecta. Next base: position 11,698 of record WOGO01003914.1, on the reverse strand, counting down.
ATTACTGCCTTCATTGAAAAGCATTTCCTCCCTTTGTTCTTCAACAATGAAAGTTTCAGCTGCTGCATCTGAGCATTATTGAAAATTTTAATGAAAGCATTGTTCTTTCTCTATTATAGAAAGCGAATGTATTGAATGCACGAATGAAAAAGAGATGATTGGTTGTAATATTAGGATATTCAAGAAATACTTGGTTTTGTAAGGGAAAATCTTTGTGAGGCATTATTTCTGACTGGTCAAAAACACATTTCTTTGTCATGCTCAAGTACTGAAGCCATTACTACCACTATATACAACAATTACATCACGGAGGATACTATAAAGAGTGATAGTACAATTGAATTATCACTAGTACTTTCCGCTTGACTGCGACCAATTTCAGTTTCGGCATTTTTGCAGAAAAAACTAATAAACCTATTTTTTTCTGAAGTATTCTCCATATAAATAATCGAAGAACTCCATAAGTAGAAAATGAGTTTCAGCCTATACCGTCCTTTATAGGTGGTGCGCGTGTAAGTCTAGGAAAAGTTGGGGTAATTTGATGAGAATTCATATACGGTTATTATAAACTTAAATAAATTTCAATTACAATATTTATAAATATTTATTTTCTGTCCCAAAAAATGGGACTGAAAAATATGAAAAATATTTATTTTTGGAAAGTCACGGAAGAAATGTCGATAACCTTTTAAAAGTTGAAGTCTCACTGATCCAGTCACTCTGGCCCGGTTCTGGTGCAGGTGTTTTCAGTCGTCGCAGACCCAGGACAGAAATATCAACCTGCCTAGGAACCTATGCGACTGTATTTCAAGCGGAAATTTACGCTACTGAATTGTGTGCGGAGAGATTGGATGAATCCAACCTCACTCACCAGTTAGTAAAAATATTCTCGGACAGTCAAGCGGCGTTGAAAGCATTTGGCTCCTACCGAGCAACGTCTAAAATGGTAGCAAATTGCCAAAAACAACTTTCCTCGATAGGAATACTTGATAGATTGTCTCTGGTCTGAATTCCTTGCCACACTGGCCTGTAAGGCAATATGGCTGCTGACTTTCTTGTGAAGGAGGTTGCTGCAAGCAGCTTCATTGGACCAGAACCTGTCATCGGCATCGCTTTAGGCTTTGCCAAACGAAGATTGAACAGCTGGATGGCAAGAAACTTTATGGACTTCTGGCAGAATCTTCTAGCATTGGCCCACTCCAAGGCGTTTATTCACCCATCGAAGCTTGATACCAAACAGTTGTTGGGTTACAGTAGGAATGAACTACGACGTCTAACAGGTCTTCTTACAGGTCATGGAACAGCAGAGCACATACTTTGTGCCGTGACCCGCTGGGGACCGAATCAGCAGTTCGGCAGAGCCATACTCTTAGCATATGACCTGAAAGACCACTCACCATACAAACTAATCGGCTTTGTTAAGAAGCTGGGTTTATTTGGTTGGATTCGACTCTCCACCGCAACCAATAGACCCACTCACTTTGGACCTAACCTAACCTATAAAGTACTCTAATATGAATTGTTTACTAGAAAATACTAATGTACACCCTTTTGATATCAGAATTGCATGATTTTATGTTCTGCTACTGTCCGCATCTCTGCTTTATCTGTCAGTGAAGTTCATAAAAAGTTTTTAAATGATTGTTCCTCTTATTTTGATTGCATGTATTGTTTTCGTAGAGCTTTGTGAATCCTTGGAGGCGCCGGTAAAATGAAACTCTGCAATTTTTAATAAAAGCTGTCCCTCTTCTAGATCCAACCACAACGGTTGTCAGACTTGAACTCAAAGGACCAGATAACTCGGTGCGTGTGAGACAAATACGAGTACTGGGAAACATAGAAGGGGAATCCCTCAGAGTGGGAAAACAGTTCACAGCCAGTACACTCCAGCAGAAATACTGCGAAGCCGAAACTCTGAGGGTGTTCAGACTCATTACGTCACAGGTTTTCGGGAAACTGCTGCAAGGCGAAGAAGGGCAAAATACAAACAGTGCGGACACTCATAATGGATCTGCCTCGATGAGCGATAGCCTGAACCCAAATGAGGAAAGCAATGATTTGAGGGAGCATGTTGTTGGTATTCTGTTCAGTAGGAGTAAGCTGACGCATTTGCAGAAACAGGTCAGTAACTGTGGCTAAAAATGAAAAGTATATATCTTATCCTGCTTTATCCAATAGTTTTTGACATATGAATTATTCCATTATGGAAGTTGTAAATCCAAGGATGTGATACTTCACGGCTGGAGATAACGATGTCGAAGTTATTTGTAGGGTTTGTTGGCCGTGTTCCCTAAATGTTGAAGCCTCACTGCGATGAGGTAACGATAAAGTGCTCTAGTTGTCCTCGCAGAAGATACCATATTATTGGAATTTGCCTCCAATTTTATCCCTATGGCAGTATGCGTGGCTTCGTTCCTATGAATTGGATTAAATTACCTCATTAGTGCAATTTGGGATAAGTAGACAGATTTTATTCGTGCCAGTTCCCTCTTCCTTCTATTGACATTGTCTTTGTGTATTAATTTCTATTGCCTACCTTAATACTCTTGGATAGTAACTCTGAGTTTTGTTAAATGCCCGAGGTGAGAATTTCTCTTATACTCAGAGATCCGGGCACTTACACTTCTTTTCAGGCCGAGCTGCAGCTACGGAGGATCCGTGGTATACCCTTGGTGTTGCTAAAGACTCTAGGGTCCTTAGCTAAGTTTAAACTCTCTGTGATATTTTTTGTTGGTCTGAGTATTGGTTTTCACGTTGTGTTTTTTTCAGAATTCTCCCAATCAGTATGTAACATTTTTTCCATTAACGGGCCTATCAGGAATTACCTCAGCTTAGTTTCTATACACTGTTCAGAAATCCATCGCACATCTGTTTGCAGACTTGAAAATTGGATATTTGATCATACAGCGTACCGAAAACTAAAACTAACAAACAAAGACAGGTATCTGAATAAAAAGTCGAATCATTAGCCAGGGCAGATGGAAGACGTAATTAAATTGAGAAGGTCAGACCTTATGCGGACCTGAGAGTCTCTCCAAATAATTCAACTAACTAAAGTTTAAAGAGAATGGGTACAGCGAAATGAAATAGAGTTCGAGCAGGCGATACAGCCCAGGAGAGAAAACGCTAAAGTAGCCCTAGCCAGGCTCGTTATTGGACCGGATTGGAAGAATTCTGCAGAAGCACAATGTGAAATCGATATGGAGGCCAAAGTAAACTATCACAGAGAGTCTGAGGTAGGCTATAAGGATCTTAGATAGCCTTTAGCAACAACGGGGTATATACCAGATTCCTTGTAGCTGTGGGTTGGTCTACATTGGAACCAAAATAACTATAAGTACCCTATTCTCTGAACACAAGAGAAATTGTTGCCTCGGACAAACCGACAAATCACATATTCTAGTTCGAAGAAACACAAGCACTCAACAAAAGTCAGAATGACTATCCAAGAGTATTTTAGGAGGCAAGAGAAATTTACAAACACAGCGAAATTTCAATAGAGGGAACTAACATGAATAAAATTTGACTGCCTGTCCAAAATTTGCACACAGATGAGGTCATTTCATTCAATCGATAGAAACGAAGTCTCGCCTACCTGGAATGTAATGAAACCGGAGTTAAATTCCAATAATGTAATATCTGCTGGGAGAACCAATACAGCAATTAGTCTGTTGCTTCATCACCCTTGATAATGTATTCCGCAGTCTTAGACCAAACTTCAGGCATGAAAACCTGCAGACCGTGGTCAACAAACCCGGAAGATGAAGCATAACTTGGAAGTCATCTGTTTCAGTTGTCAACTGTATTTTGTGTTCCAGTAGTCGTTTTATAACAACAAATACAATAATTCACCACGAGTGAAATAACACTGAGAAATTCAATTCAAATCAACCATCGTTCGCTAACCGTTAGTTACTAATCATACAAAACAAATATAATTTTCTCAGTTTCAAATCATAAGTGGAAAACAATTGAATATACTACTGGAAGTGTTTCTAGAGCAACAGAAGGCTCTTATTTCGGAAGAACCTGCATTTAATTAGTACACAACGCGTATATCAAGTGATTGCTGTTCATTTTTCAAACATATCTTTTTTTGAAAGTTATGATTCTCGATATGAAAAATTCGAACGTTATTTGAGATAGTTTAAAAAACAAAGGATGCAGAGTTGAACCAATACAATGTATATGCTCCTATTGGAAGTGATTATTATAATAGCGTAGCAGTATCTTAAGGACCAGAAAATTTTTTAAAAGTTCTACCTAATGGAGATCTCGTGAAGTCACTTTTTGAAAATATTTCAGTAGAATCGTTCACCAGACAATTTAAGAGTTTGTATCAGCCTATTAACTAGATATATCAGAATATAAATTTTCTATCCAATGTCCTTAAAAATAAACTGTTTCGATTGGCCAAAATTTTCATCATTGGCACTTAATCAGAGGATTACGTGAACTGGCTCTGCAAACAAATTTTTCAATCAAATACAACCAGATTTGATGAAATTTTTGCTGGACCATTATATTTGATGCCTCAGAAAAACGAAGCAAAGTGCTCACCCAACGATAATACGAGTATGAAAACTGAAACAGTTTCTGAAAATCTTTTTTCTAATCAGAGACCGTAATACGGTTTTTGAGAAGTATTTGAATTTGGTTTATACAGCAGTTACTGGAGAAACAGTATAACTGCCAAGATTGTTGCGGGGATCATTTTTTGTTTTTGTTTTTCTCTAAATGGTATAGAGGAGAAAGTACAAGAATATGAACAGATGAAAGTGGAAACACTTGGTTTGTGATTTTTGTTATAAAAAGTTTTATAACTCATTTGCAATATTTGCTTCAATATGAAGGTGTAGACAAATGTCCAGACATCAGGCCATTGTTATGGAGAATGAATAACGATGGGACTGGTACGCTACCTTGAGGAACTACTTTGGTAAACTGTGTATGAATCAATGGGTATTGGTCTGTTAGCTATTTTTTATCTATTTATATACTATTCCTCCAAATTCGTATTTATAAACATAATATTTCGAATTGATTCGAAGACTCTTTTCAAATTTATGTTTTTCGTGATAATATCTATTTCAAAGTTATCAAAGATTGGATCTTATCAGAAAGACAAAAACAAATAACAATCAATATCAACAGGTCATTGTCCACATAGTCCAAGCGATAAGGAGAGAAACCGAGAGGGTGCACGTTGAATGGGAATCAAACCTTTGTATTTCATCAGTATTCTCGAACCATAGCCAAGATGGAGTCAAATACTCGGATACTTACTGTTTCGAAATGTTATCCATGGTGCTAGCCCTCTCAGGCAGTTCGGTGGGACGAGCATATCTGTCGCAACAATGTGCACTTATTGGAGACATTTTGACATTGTTGCACACAGGAACTGCCAGAGTACAGAGGCAGGTATGTTAAGACAATTCTTGTGATCGAAGTGTTCAACATGTTTGATGTAGTAGTAAGAATATATCATCGATAGCTCTTATGTGGAATGGTCTGATGTTATTTAGGTGACGTCGCTGTTGAGAAGGATATTGCCGGAAATAACCCCAGAAGCCTTTGGAAGGGTCATAGGCGTTAAGAAATTACCTGCCAGAGATTTCAGTATCGTGTCAGCTGCCAACAAAGATGCCACATCGGGAAATTTCGACGTAAATCAGTGAGTTTTTTCATTTCAAATTCCTACTCACCTCAACTTGATTTTCATTACAGACTCGGAATTCTGGACGTCTTCCTCAGCGTGATAGCAAAGTCGTTAACGTTACAAGTTAAAGTCAGAGGTAAATCGGGCAATGGGAGTATGCCAAAAGAAATGAATACTGTCACACTAGCTACATCGATTCAGCCGGAAGACGTACTAGGAGCAAGGTGGTGGCTCAGAGGCTCTGCCAGCAAAAAGCTCGCTGAGGTCATTGTCAATCTGATAAAAGATATGGCAGCTGTGAGTATATAACACTTACGTATTATTTGTGACCAACGATACAGAGTAAAAATATGCATTATTGTTATAATTTTTTTTTGACAATGTCTCAGTCTGTATCCACTGCCAAAACGCGTCTATAAAAGGGCTTCATGAGACACCGGTGTGGCCTTATGCTCCGGGGAATATTGAATCCGTTGTGGGGAATGAGAAGTGCCGAATTTATTGGAACTATTGATTTCCCACCGACAGGTTCATACAAGCTGATAAGCATTCAGTAGTTTTTCACGATCATTAGAGCAAGACAATATTCGTGATCGAGTTTTCAGCCACGGGCGTGACGAATATTGAAAACGTTTGAAATATCGGGACTTTCTCTTTGAACTCCGCAGACTCTATCCAAAATATTCTGTTGAGATGGTTTTTCTGATTATTAGAGTCCTTGGTGGAATGATGAATGAATCTCAAGTTATAATAATTATACTAATAGTAATACATTTATTTTCCCAAAGATGATGAAACATTAAGGAATAGTCACTCATAATCTAAAGAATGAAAAATTCATCCAATGTATAAAAGCATTGTCGAGTAAATATTTTCTCAAGCGAGTTTTAAAAAATCCTCAGGCTCAAATATTCTGAAGATACAACATATTTACAGTAGGGAATGTGAAAATCAGCACAATTCCTCGTATTATAACTATGGACTTGTTTAATTCTAGTAAAATCGGTCTACAGGATGCTTTGCTTGGGGTATCGCAAATTAATTTTCAAAATGAGTTTTTGTGCAATGAATAGGTCTAGTGCTCGAGTGGAAACACCCCAGAAACATATGCCATATCGTAATCGGGAGACTACTTGTGCATGATATAATACGAACAATTGTTCACGTAACAATTATGTTCCGGAATATCAAGATTCCGGAACATAAAACATAATGAGTTCAAATTTGAGATCAAGTTGGTGCGTTCAAACCAGTGTCTACAGTAATTCCAAGAAATTTAACTGATAAAGTAGGCTCAATCAAGATTTCATCAATTTTTATTGTTACAGTTTCGCAATGTTGTTGGTAGTAGTCTTATTACTATTGAAATAGAGAGACTTCTGATCACTTCATGAAAAGAGGTTATCAACCGAAGTTGTACACTTTTTTTTGTCATCTGGTGTCTGCATATCTAATAAAGCTGGCAGAAGATTCGATATTACCTATGTCATTCGTGTAGAATAAAAATAAAATTGGCCCCAAAACGGAGCCTTGGGAAACGCCCATAGGGATATTTTGACATGCAGATTTAGTGGAAGATATACTAACAAACTGTTTTCTGTGGTTCAAGAAACTCTGTATCCAGTCGAGTAGAACTCCACGAATACCATATTTGTGCAATTCAGACAAGAGTACTTCATGCTGAACGCAGTCAATTGGCCTGCTGAGATCACAGAAGATCCCAACAGGGCACTCACCTGATTTGATTGCTTTGATCAATTCTCCATAAAATGACGCCGCACTCTGAGTTGAGCATCCTGGATGGAAACCATCTTGGTTATCTGAGAAGACGCTATGACATAATACAAAATTCATATGTCTTTGGAGATAAGAATATTCAAAAACCTCAGAAAAGCAGGATGTGACAGTAATGGGCCTATAATTTTCAAGATTTGCTGGATTTTGCTTTTTGTATACTGGTAAGACTTTGCCGGTTTTCAATAAAGATGGAAAATATCCACAAGTGAAAGAAAAATTGACTAGATAGAGGCAAAATAATGTGACGTAACACCTTCTTCAAAATAAACATCGTACAATTGTCCGATACGGATGGAGCGCACTCTAAACCTTCAATTTTCCATGACTCCGGCACATAAATTGGCCAGAATTTGATCGATGACATAGGTTATGTTGGCTTTGAGGACCGCTATGGTTTATAGTTCATTTGCATATACCTGCAACTGAAGAAAACCACACAAGAAAAAGTCTAATAGGGTCAAATCGCATGATCTCGGTGATCGGTTCACGTCACTTTCACGTGAGATAACCATACCATATAGGCGAAACTATATGAATTGAACTTTGAATTGCTTCCATATCCACCGTATTCACCAGATTTGACTCCCAGCGACTACTGACTCAAACTGACGCAGACCTTAAAAAAGTGCTCACCAGTGGGAAATGACCTCGAATGGAGAAGTTATGAAACTGAGGCAAAATCTAAAGTCCTCTACAAAAGTGGGATTGAAATGGGATGAAGCCAATTTCGAACAAAAAAACGCATTTTCTTCCTTAAACTCGGGACTTGAGAAATGAAATTATTAACTACATTTAGGCCATCCTTCTCCCACAAAAAACACAAACTACATTCAGCACTCTCATTTTAATATGTTTTCCTTGTCAAAGGACGAAATTTTATTGAAAGAAATGTTTTTCCTTGTTAATGTCTTGTTGTTAATTATAATAAAATGAACATTAGCTTTATTCATGGAAGTTACAGATAAAAATATGGAAAAATTAGGCACATAGGAGCGCATTAGACATGCTTCAGGAGTTTACAGAATCGAACGAATAGTTCAGTGTCGTTCAAGTTCGTCTGCTGCTTTCTATATGGTGACAATTTTAGAAATGTACCGATGCACTCAATGAAAATATATTGTTTTTCAGAACTTGAGGATATGAACACTCTCACTAACGTGAATGACAACTGACAGACTTCTTTTTTCTCGAAAGACCATTGCCGCCAGGTGGCTCTGGTGTCAATGCGTAACTTAAGGAAAACGAAGAAATAGGTTAGGATAGGTTAGGATAGTTGTTGATACAGTGTGAGTGTTCACAATAAGTACACATTCTGAGTTCAGTGTTTCATGCCTGCGTTATTTTCGAACCTTCAGAAAAGCTTTCTTTTTTTAAGAAAAATCTTCAATCTGAACAAAATTCATCAAAAAATTTTCAATAGAAATGACCCCCATTTCGCGATATCCCATTCGAAAGAGCTTTCCATTTCCATTTCTTTTAAAAATCAGCTCAGTCAGTCAAAAGATATGGAACTTTGAACTTCCAATGAGGTGATATTGATAAACCCTGTCGTATCAACATAAATTAGTGCGGTAAATATTGCATCGAATCGAGTATTTCCTTTGAAGTGCATTTTTCTATTTTTCTACTTTTCAATAAAACGTCATCGTGAACTCTAATTCTTTTTTCGGCGGTGGGGGTGGTGTACTTTAGGCGCCATCTTGAAAATAAGAAGGATTTTTTTTAGTTGTGTGGAAAATGGAAAAAATTTAAATTTTGTAGAAAGGTTTCCTTCAGATAATATTATTAACTACAACTTATTCCAGTAATGTTTTGTTATGAAATCAAAATTAATGAGAGACAAACGGGAATGCAAACAATATTTGTATTAGAAGTATAATTGTTTTAATAAATATTGGCAATATTATTATATTAATCAATAAAGTTATTACGCTTCAAGGACACGTCCCTTATTTTCATATCGTGAATTACAAAAAATTAAATACAAACCGATTATTAAAATACGTATTGTTGAAGAGGACAATATGTCACATTTTTTGTTAAAATAAAGCTCTATGAAAAAGTCCACTGTGAATTTTTGATGACATCGAAAATTATGGAGAAAGGCGTAAAAAACCATATCCTAAAATATTCAAAAGGCTTCAACACCTTGAGCAATCATCAATATGGCTTTCGGAAACAAAGATCAACAGGCGACCTTCTATCGTATGTCACCCATATTTAGAATAACGCAATTGAGAAACATGGAGAGTCAAGAGCTATTGCGCCTGATTTTTCTAAGGCCTTTGACCTTGTGTGGCAAGAGGAATTGCTGGCCCAACATTGATGCTATGGCTTGTCGGATCATATTTGTGTATGGCTCTCCAGCTTCCTGAAAGAAAGTTCCCTGCAAGTAGCCGTCGATGGTGTTCCCCAAGGATCCATATTGTCTCCAACCCTTTTTTTATTGTATATCAACGACTCATTGAAAGAAACGAAGAATCCAATATATTGCTCTGCTGACGACAGCACACTTGTCTCCTCATTTCATTTGGATTATAGGACATCGGCTGTGAATGCACATCTTCACTGGCAGCAGGAGGTTACATAACTTAATGAGGATGTAGAAGTGATTCCAAATTGGGGTGGAACTAACCAGGTTCAATTCAATGCCAAAAAAATCCAGGCATCGGTTGTCGACAAAAAGATAAATATCTCCAAACCGGATACAATGATGTCAGGTCAGACAATTCCGTTTTCTGCTTCGATAAGTTTGTTGGGAGTTGAAATAGACAACAATATGTCTTGGCACATTCATGTCGCTGGAATTGCAAAGGCTGCTTCTCAAACGCTTGGAACACTGTTCCGGACCAAAAACTGTACACACCTGAGCAACTTTTGAAGCTTTGTAAAGCTCAGATTTCACCTTCTTTGGAGTATTGTTCTCATGTATGGAATTCCCCCCCTTCCAAGCAAACTCTGAAGCTGTTGAATGCCTTCCCGGAAGGAGCCATCATCCGTTGATTGGAGACGCGAACGTCCTTGCAACCTTGATAGTCTGAAACACAGAAGAAATATTGGAGATTTGTCCCTTTTCTACTTTCACGGAAAGTGTTCAAGTAACTTGGCACCAAAAGCGGTACATCTCATAAAGACGCGACGGACTCTGCCTGCTCATCATTTTGATGTTCAACTCAGTACACCTGAAATTTTACTGTTCAAGAACTTTTCCATTTGGAGAAGTGCGTTTATGTGGAATAAACTTCCTGAGAACGTTTTTCTAAATGGATTTAATCTCCATCGATTCGGATCCATTGTGAATCGCTACTTTCGCACAGACACCGCTATATTTTCCGATAGTGCTTGTGTTTCGTCCTTAAAAAAATACGTAAAAATACGTTTATAATGTCAAAATTATCAATGTTAACACAGTTTTCGAAAAAGTAGTATCATCTGAAAAATTTGTCCTCAAAATCATCACAGTTTCTGTAGTTCAAGAGACACACTCAAAATAATAATCATTTGTATTTGAGTGATCAAATTTTGATGAATTCATAACATATTATTTTTTAGTTTTTTTTCAGTTGCCAAAAAATCAAAGAATAAAACTTCATTCATAGATATTTCAACCACTCTGTTGAATATTTGGAAAAAAAATTCAACCTGTCTTGGACGGGCACTTTCAATGCTGAATTTTACAGTTTTCACAAAATCAAACTAGCCAGGCATTTTTAAAAAAGTCAAAAAATGTTATAAGTTATTTTTATGGTGTTCAGTCATCTGAAATAGTTTATATCTGAAATAGCCGTAGGAAGATCAAAATGAGCCAATGTAGAATTTCACAATCAAAAAAAAAGGCGATTTTCCAACAGGAGTACCTAGTTACAGGAAATGCTATTATTACAGAGTATATATGAAAATGGAATATAGAAATGTATAAAAGTAAAAGTGAAAATATTCCAATACTCCTGACCGCTCTGGACTGAATGATTCCGTACAGCCCATCTCGTCTTGTGTTTGTAAATCTTTTGCTGGAAAAATCCTCCCTTGTTTACTTTGTGGTAAATGTTCGAAAAGTACCGAAAACTTATGTGAATTTCTGGAACTTTATCTAGCTTTCCCTAATATGACTAATAACCAGTCCGTGCAAAGCTTATTGTTAAATCATCTGAAAATGGAATTTTCAACAGGTGATGATCGATTGTATTGTCAAACATGCGCCTAACTAACTGACTGTTATAAGGAAACAAGTATAGCTGAGGC
>WOGO01003913.1:0-13777 GCA_015342085.1 Leptinotarsa defecta | reverse complement strand
GCAACTACTGAAATAAGGTGAGTATTGCCTCATCGTTTATGTATGTGGTCGTTAACAGTGAATTGTTCGATTCAACATAAAATCATAACAAATATTTCCTTTACTTAAACTAATCGACACATTCTTTTTTTTCAACTCCAGTCAAACAACCAGAGGCGGATTCGTTGGAATGGGATATCCTTTTATTTTAAAATTGTATATACAAGTGTGCTGAATAAGTGAGATTGATTTCACTACAGGGCGTGTAATTACTAATGTACTCTTAGAATGAAATTTGAACGTTACAAAATTATTAGGTGATGGTATAAGAATTCCTATAGAGCTACAGAAGAAGTCAATGGTAAATTTTGAATCATAAAGAGTTTCATACTGTGACAGTCTATTCTATCCACTAGTTCATTGAATTCTGAACCAAATAGAATAATTGTATAGATTGAAACCGAGGATTCACAATAATACTTGTGCCTTATGATAGATGAATGAACAATATGGCATTTGAAGAAATGGTAGTTGAAAATCATGAAATATAATAGTCATTTTTTAAGGACTTGGTACACTTTATATCGAAAAGAGTAGAGATATGAAGTTACGTCCTGGACACATACTAGTGAGCTTGAGGAGCACCTTGTACATGATGGTTCCTGTCAAGGACACGATACCGCTAATTAGCGAAGTATTCTCAGCAGATATAACCCCGCCCTATTCGCTCATTGTTCATCATCAACTTATTTTCAGTGGGATGATGTTTTTTCACAAACAAACGGAAAGTACTGTAATGAGCAGTCCATCAAGTCCGGCGGTGGCAAACTGTTTCATGAATTTCAAACAACGGGACTTAAAGCAATCAGTCGTGAAACCATATTGTTGGCTGCGTTATGTTGATACGTTTATACTATGGCAAGATGGTGAAGGAACATTAAACTATTTTCTATTATATCTAAGCTCTCCCAACCCAAAAATCCAATTCACAATGGAACGAGAAACGCAAGGGAATGTAACCTTTCTTGGATATTCTTGTGAGCAGAAGGGAAGATGATACATTGGGCCACAGAGTGTACAAGAAACCAACACAAACACAGACAGGTCAGGTACAAAAACTCTAACCACCAGCCACAAAAGAGAAGGATAATTGAAACTTTGGTTGTGGGAGCAAGATAGGTAAGTTTAAAGTGGGGAACAGCTATCAAACCAGGTGACACATTCATTTGTTCATTTGGCCAAGCAAGTTTTTTTAAGGCCAGAACACAAGCACTACAGAAAAATCCTTAAGGCTCTCTAAGAGCTGTGCTTGTGCGAAAGTAGCGATTCACGTTGGATTTGAATTGCTGGATATTAAATTCATTTGGAAAAACGTTCTCAGGAAGTTTATTCCACATAAACGCAGTTTTCCAAATGAAAGAGTTCTTAAACAGTGAAGTTTGAGGTGTACTGAGTTGAACCTCGAATAGATGAACAGCCACAGTTCGTTCCATATGGTACAAATCCCCAACCTTTCTTCGTAATACCAGACTATCCGATGTTCCAGATGTTCCAATATGGAAGACAATGATGTCAATAAACTGCTTTGTAGTTATTGTAACAAAAGTCGTGAAATGTGAAAAGTGTAACAAAGTGTACATGTAGCATGTGCTGAACATAAAAATTGTTGTAGAACCACCCTAGCTAATGAAATAACTAATATAGATAGGAATGATAATCTAATAATGATGGATTATATTCTGAAATTAATGGCTTAAAAGAAGAAAATAAAGGCCTAAAGGATGGAATGGTTAAATTAAACACTGAAATGAAAGAGAAAAATTATATAATAAGATGACTAACAAAATTTCGAGTAAATTTGATCAAGAAATAATGCAAAAACTAATTAGTGAAATGGAGGATAAAAACCAAGTGCCGAAAGAAAACAACTATATGTTGAAACAAAAAATCGCATCTATCCAGAATGAGAAATTGGAGCCAAAGAAAAAATCTGTAATTGAATTAACAGCCCAAACACTACTATTCAACAACAGGCGGCTTCCTCATACTAAGAAATCTTATCCGAACCTTGGTTCAATCATCAAAAGATGGCGCCTGAAACAAATAGAACCAATACATAAGGAAACTAATGTCGAAGATTGGCAGATAAAGAGCGAGGAAGAAATTGAATTAATCAACGGGCAAAGACATCCACGATGAAAACGGGTTCAAAAAATAACTTATAAACGTCAAACTTCAAAGCTCTATGGACAAAATTAAATGAAAAGTGATATCAGTGTACCAAGGAAGGCCTGGCATTATCTTTACCGAGTAAGACGTCACATTACTTGTGACCATGTTAGTAATCACATGTTAAAAGGTAAGACCTCGTTAGTCCTTAGCTCGCACAAGTTTCTCTATTTCTAAGAGTTGTCGTTCGTATGATTAACAAGTTTATAGTGGAACAAGAGGTCTTCAAAGAAGCTGATGTTGTAGTTAAAGAACTATAAACTAATGAGAGCCAGAACAAATGTTTTATGTTTGGCATAGATTTTCATTTAAAGTATGAAATATACAAACCAACGACCTGGCCTAGATTGGTAGCATATCGTAGGTTTGACTTAAAATGTCGAAGTCTGCCCTATATATAAAAATAAGGGCCCTAAAACTCAAGTGGCTAACTACCGTAATGTTTACTTACAATCACAGGTTGCAAAGTCATTATAGTGTTACGTTTTTCTCAGTGGGTTGACCAATAATTGATTTCACTGAACAAAAATCAAACTTAACTTTATTTCACTTTGAATACAACAAACACTTCAACTATTATTCGAATATCTATCGCCTTATTAGATCGCTCCGCGTACCGCATTATAACTTCCACTTGATTGTCGATGGGCGAGTGGATGGCGCTTATATTTGGCAATTATAGGCGCTGGAACTTTCCTCAAAATTCCATCGAAACGGTGCGAACAGCCGCGAAATGTCGGTCGAACTGAGCACGCTCTTAGCCACATCACAATTGATTTATGGATACCAGTGGCGACCAGCGTTATTTTCTTTAGGGCATGATTTAAAACAATAGTTATTATCTGAAATTGGTGAATTTCATTGAGTACCAGAAACTTATTTCTAATTGTCAACATGGCTTTAGGCAGTAAAGATCAACTTCAACAGCAATAAATGAACTTTGCAGTAGCATATATACAAGTCTCAATAACAAGCAAATTCCAGTTGCCTTATTTTTTGAGCATTCCATACAGTGAACCATATCTTATTCCTGGAAAAACTGCTTAGAATTGGAATCAGGAGAATTGCCAATGAATGGGTTGCCTCATATAAAAAATAGGTCACAAGTGGTAATGACTGATTCGATGAATTCACATCCTGCTTCTGTTTCAATGGGAGTTTCGCAGGGTTTAACCCTGGCTCCAGTTCTTACTATACTATTCATGCGTTATATATAAAATTCAAATATGTCACAACAAAAAACAATAATGTATGCAGATAGCACAACTCAAATGGTGGCACGAAATGAGTTATCTATTTTCGTAGAAGCAGCAGATGTGGGATCACATGAATTCTCCGAGTGGTGTAAAAAGAATGGGTAACAGTCAATGTCACCAAAACGGTATTTATGATTTTCCAGCAAAAAATATTTCCTATAATTTTTGTCCTTTCATAAAAATGAATAGCAGATCTATTGAGCATGTAAGTCACTTCAAATATTTAGATCTGACCATCGATCAAAAACTAACTTGGAAAATACACATAGAAAATATAGTAACAAAACTAAGCAGCATATGTTTTGTAATAAAACAGTTACGCGGAATTGTCTCACTAGAAGTGCTAAAAATAATATACTGTGGACCTGTGCAGTCTATTTTATCTTACGTATTGTCCTTCTGTGGAAACTCAGCTCATGCCATGAAAGCATTTAATTTAAAAAAATGATAATATGCCTAGCTGGACCTTATTATAAAAAATCATGTAAGAACACATTCATTCAGCTGTCCATACTTACTCTTCCCTGTCTGTACATATATGAAGTAGCCGTAAATATAATAAAAATGAAGTTCGCTTCACAAAAAATAATATCTGCCATAACAACAACACACAAAGAGGTAACGAATTAAGACTACCTTACTCACGTTTGGCGGTGGGACAGGACTCTGCGAGTTATCAAGGCATCGTTTACTATAACCATGCAGTCAAACTATTTGGAAATAAATGCAGTCTGCAAACATTTAAATTAAGACTATACAGTCACTTAGTAAAGAATACATTTCATTCTGTGCAAGAATTTTCAAACTCCTAATGTAAGTTAATAATATGCTTTTAATGTACATATATGTATCTATTTATATTTTATATATAGCCAAATGCTCAGGTTTAACATGTTTAAAAAAAGTGTCATGTAATACAATGCAATTGTAAAATTTTTAATGATGAATAAATTCTATTCTATTTTATTCTGTCAGGGTTGCAAGTGATGTTCGTGTCTCCAATCAAGCGGATGGCTTTTTCTGAATGAAATCCAGCAGCTTCAGGGTATGCTTAGGGGCGGATCTCCATACATGAGAACAATACTCCAAAGAATATCTGATTTGAGCTTTATAAAGCATCAACAGTTGCTGAGGTGTGTAGAGTTTTCTGATTCAGAACAGTGTTCCAAGCTTTTGAGAAGCAGATATTTATCTTTTTGGAGAAAACCTATGCTTGGGTTTTTGTGGCATTGAATTGAACCTGGTTACTTCCACCCCAATTCTAAATCACTTCTAGATCCTCATTAAGATATGCAACCTGCTGTGTGCATCTGCAGCTGATGTCCTGGAATCCAAATGGAAGGACGGGACAAGCAAGGCAGCAGGCAATATATTGAATTCTGGGTTTTTTCCAATAAGTCATTGATATACAATAAAAAGAGGGTTGGAATCAATATAGTTCCTTGGGGAACACCAGCGAGAGATATCTATCAACGGCCACTTGCAGGGAACGTTCTTTCAGGAAGCTGGAGAGCCGTACACAATAATGATCCGACAAGCCATAGCGTCGAAGTTTCACAGCAAACCCCCATGCTACACACGGTCAAAGGCCTTAGAAAAATCGAGCATGACAGCTCTTAACTCTCCATGTTTTTCGATTGCGTTATCCCAAATATGGGTGACATACGATGGAAGGTCGACTGTTGATCTTTGTTTCCAAAAGCCATATTGATGATCGCTCAATATGGTAAAGCCTTCCAAATATTTAAGGATATGGTGGTTTACGGATTTCCCTATGATTTCCCATAGGCACACGTTTTAAGTACGATAACGGGTACTTCATCAGGACCAGACGTCTTGTTAATATTGAGCTGTTTCAAAATTCGCCTGACTAGACGTTGTTGACAAGTAATTTCTGGCATTGTGGATTCTAGTGTAAAAATAGTGGGTGGTGCATTTCCCATAAAATCGACTGTGAAGTGGGACGCAAATTGTTCAGCTAGTAGATTTGCTTTTTCTATGGCTGTTGTTTCAATCGAACTATCTGCTTGTGTTAGTGGTGGAATTGTGAATTTTGTAAAGTTTTGATTAACAGCTTTAGGTACCGACCAGAAGGATCTAGAACCATTGGGATTGGCAAGCAGTTTATTCCTAAGTCTCTGATTGTGAAATTCTTTGCTTTCATTTATTTTAGGTTTGCAGCTGTTGCGATCATTAACAAACCTAGTTCGATTTTCGGCAGCAATGAATTTAGTGATCTTCTGTGATATCATTTTAAACCATGTAACAACAAAGTTATGGGGTTCCAGCATTTCTTCTCGTTGACAGGAGAGATCTCTTCGGATAAAAAGAGTTATTCCAAAGTTATGTCTGAATCGGGATTGGAAATCATAGTTGACTAACTTTGGTTTCTGTGAGTGCAAAAATATGAGAGCTACTTTTTTCAACTATATTTGAAGAACTCAAATATAACATATATGTAAATAGGGATTTTACTTTGTAAATAATTTTTATTAGCCCATATGTTGTAACTACATATTTGTGTGACTTGTCTAGAGTCCACAGTGTACTTGTGAGTAATAAATTATTATTATTTATGGTTTTTCAATATTTCCTTGGCTCAATGAAAAATGCATCTTGCCTTAAATTAGGTTTATTAGCAAAGAGACTTTTCATATTATACAAACTAACTCGTAATCAGGATTATTCTGTAAACATTTTTTTTTAAATAATTTGATACTATTGTTTTCATTGTCAATTATTGAAATCAAGGATATTCTACATTTTTTCAAATATAAGGAATGCCTTCAGTAAGGTATAATGGTGGGGGTTGATGTGCATATATAATACTAATAAATTACTTTTCTTCAGACCAACAAATACAGGAGCAGCAAGCCGCAATGATTTTATTTAGGCACGAAAAAAAAGATAAAGAAGAACAAATTAAAATACTACGAAATGAACTTCAGAGGTTGCAATCAAAACAAAAAGATATGTTACAAGAGAACAATGATTTATCTTTGAAGGTTCAACAGTTGGAGAGGGAAAGGTCGGAAACTGAACAGAAATTGAGTGAACTAAGAGGATGTGCTGATCAACAAAGGCAAAATTTTGCAGATTTGCAAACGAAGACTGTGCAATTGGAGCAACTGAAACTACAATTGAAACAGTGAGTTTCATTGTGTAAATAAGTGTCTTCTTTCATACATAGTTTCTGAATTATGTACCGGGTGGCAAACATTTAATTACACACTATTGCTATCTCGATAACGGTAGAAGATACGATGATGGTTGAATTTGACAAAAAAATTTACTTTCAAGATTGTAATAGAATTGTGTTGAGAAATCCAAACTATCATTGATTTTGATTTTCTGCGGTGGTATCTTAGTTATACAAAATATGAAATAATGTATAAATGTTTTTGAATGATTTTGATAAAGACTAAAATATGCACTGATTTAATTTTTCATGCGACGTTTCGGTTACTTGGGGCCACCTTCATTTTTTTAAATACGGACCTATATTTTTCATAGCAACTTCTGATGACTCTTTCAATCATACATTCATCATTGTAAAACATATTATTCCGTATCTCTTTCAACTCGAATGAAACTTTAAATTATTTTTTCGTATTGTGATTCTTCATTCAGAAAAATAATATTACCATATTATGAATTGAATATTGATTTCCAACATTTCAGGTACGATGGATTGAATAAAAATGAAAGGCGTTGATAACTTAATTTACATAATCATAACATGTTGTCTAATTCAAGTTCGGTTTTTCACTTCACCTCTAGGTTTCTCAACATTATTCCATTGCATTCTGAAAACAACAATCTTTGTTTAATTTAACCAACATAGTGTCTTCTATCGTTAACAATAGATAGCTATAGTATGCAATTAAATTGTCATCACCCGGTATAGGATAAATAAATGAGTACTATCCCGACCATTCATAATTTGATTTCAATTTAAGAGCCACCAGTAGACATGTGTGTCAGCCTGTTGGTAATCATCAGTACCAGGCAGGCGGTCCTCGATTGACGACATATTGTAAATGATCAGAATAGTACTCATCTAGGTAGTTTCAAAAGTTTTGTCCGTTTCAATGACATGTGTTTTCGTAGCTCCATATCTCAAAAAATATTTTTTCTTCTGTGTCGTGGTGTAAACTGATCGATTCCAAATTTAAATTTTTTGCCTCTTTTCAGCTCAATACTTACTATATGATGTCGTTTAGCGATTTTCGGACAGTTTTTTTCTACAAATTCAAATGGAACCAAAGCACTACCGAAATAGCCTGAAAAATTAATCAGGCATTTGGCAATGACAGTGTTAATAAACACATTGTTCAACGTTGGTTTGCAAAATTTCGTTCCGGACCCATCACAATTGTGCATGGGATAGCAGAGAAACTGGGCGTCAGCTCTTATGCAGTTCTTAATGTTTCAAAACGTATTGGAAAGGTCAAAAATCTCAAAAAGTGGGTGCCCTACGATTTGAACTATCGGCAGAAATTGTCACGTTTCGAAGTCTGTATTTCTTTGCTTTTGCGCAATTAAAACGATTTTTTTCAAATTGGATCGTCACGTGTGATAAAAAGTGGATCCTTTACTCTACGACAACAGGAGAAGTTCGAGACAGTGGTTGGACACCGACGAGCCACCCAGGCACTTCCCGAAGGCGAAAACCCCCCAAAAAAAGACCATGTAACCATAGTGTGAT
Organism: Leptinotarsa defecta; assembly: GCA_015342085.1. Lineage (NCBI taxonomy): Eukaryota > Metazoa > Arthropoda > Insecta > Coleoptera > Chrysomelidae > Leptinotarsa > Leptinotarsa defecta. The sequence continues at coordinate 5,605 of WOGO01003913.1, read as the reverse complement.
TCACTATTACTTTCTGCTACTGGGCCAAACTGTCACAACAGAGTCATATCGTGAGGAAATCGACGAAATGTACCAAAGAGGTCCGACGTTTCGGCATCGATGTTTTAATGTTTGGGAGAAGGCAGATTGAGACCCCAACATCAAGTTTCAAAACCCTTGAAGCGTGTCATTACCAGATGAGTAGGCAGATTGAGATCTCAGTGTTGTACATTCTTGGAAATGGCTTCAAAATCGAAGCCGAAACGTCAAACAACGGAAAATACCAGACGCGGTTCAACCCGGACTTCAGATTATAATGCATATACTTTCTGTTCAAAATTAGGAGGCCAAGAATGGAAAAATCGTTCAGTTGAATTAGGAAAAAGTTGTCCTTGTTTGTTTGAAGTTTATTTGAATGATGTTCAAAAATTTGGGAAATTGCAAATAATCAAAGAGTGTAAATTTTCACAATCGGTTGTAACTGTGTCAAAGCTATTTTTCGGATTTTTTGGTTATGTTCTGCAGGTTTTCATGCCTGACGTTTCGTCTACGACCGTGGTAGACATTATCAAAGACGATGAGGCAACGAACGAAGTGTTTTGATTATCCGCCTAGCAGATACTACCGAATTGGTTTGGTTGTCCGAATGTATTCCATTGGTGGTTGCCGTTGTTTAAATGACATGATACTAGAGCAATTCAGTGCAGGCAGCAATATTTCATCAATGTTGATTCCTTCTTTCGGTTGAAATTATTTCTGAGTTTCAGTAGTCTCTCTATTTAATCTTCGATAGTTCTGTCGAGAACTTCGGAAAAGTTTTCCTCATATATGTCATCAACAGTATCGTGAGAGTTCTAGAAAAACACAACATGAAATCGATATTTCCCCTCTGATAAATCAACAGTAGCGGAACATGCACTTAGAGAAGGTTATCGCGATTGACGAGACCCAAGTGCTCAATAGAACTCAGAGTTACATCCAAGACTACATAAAGAGGCGATAAAAATCATAAGCACAGAAATGATTTAAATCATACAGAACAGGAAATTGAAATTGAAAAAAATTTGCTACCTTCACTCAATATATCTTGTATCATATCATTTGATTCAACCAATAGATTGTAGAAATGAAGTTATCTACATGAGGAAAACACCTCTCATTTCATGATATTCCAGTTTTGAAATCAGTTTTTGACAACTAATGAAATCAAATGCATGGCAATGTTTTTGATTACTTAGTTTATTTTTATTGCGGTTTTTGTAGAAATTTTATGAGCCACCGTGTGCCACCTTAAAGTTATAATAGAATTTTGTTTCAAAAATGATTGAAGTTTATCTAAAAACACATACTCAAACAATTTTAAAAGCCCGCATGATACTATTATGGAATGATAATTCTACATTGAAATCATATCTCGTTTTTTAAAAACAGAAATGACTTTCCCAGTTTTAAGAAGGTGTGGAAAACACCTGCTGAAATTGACATATTGTTTTCAATATAAACATTGGGAAATCGTATGGATTTGACGACTTTTTATTTTTGTAATTGTCAATTAATAAAGCTTATAATTCTAATCCTGAAAAGTGATTCAAAAACAGAATATCAGATTTTGAATCATTTTTCATTTGAAGCTAATTGTTTTACTAGGGCACATGGAAATTATATTGAATTTAATGATGTTGATATTTTCATTTGTTTCATTTCTGTTTGTGAACTCAGATACAATTAAATTATCAATAAGGAATATTATTGAATGAATCGATTATCTTATTTTGGGGGCTTCCTCTATTTCTTTCATCTGTGAGAGCCGTTTTCTCGTCCATCTTCTACCTACAGGTGTCCACTTTATCGAGGTCAATTCCGAATGGAAAAAACTATCTTTCTGTATGAAAAAATCTTTCAATTTCATACTTGAACACTTGATGGAGTCATCTACTTATCTCTCGATGTTAATATAAAAAATTACCATTTTACAAAATTCCCTTTGAAATGCTAAAGCATTATGAAAAAAAGTAAATCGCCTTATGTCAAATAGATATTCTCAGTTATCTATTAATAGAGAGTTTTCAGTTTGTATTTGGTGAAATTTCTTTCAACCTAGGTATTTTGTTGAAAAACTTTCTCATTATTGCAACAAAATGGTTCTATGATCAAGAATGTTATACAAAATACAACATGATCCTCAATTAGATGAATTCATGAATATTTGATCAATTATAATGGAAGTGGTGTCAGTTACTCGACTGAGCCAACCTACCACTAGATTTATATTGTAAGGGCTTAAAAGAGAATATGAGGAGTCACATTGATGTTTTTACATCTGAAAAAATTAAAATCACCACATAAGATAAAACTTACATTAGGCTTTTATTAAAAGTTCATGAATTTACATATCTTATTAAAAAAATATCAACAATAATAAATAATTATACAGATAGGACATAATAATGGTTTCAACGCAGACACAAGTCAGAAGTTAGTCAGAAACAAACCCTCAAATTTACCTTCAGATTAATATACCCCCAAATCAAACAATCAGAAATCAAAAAATGTATTACTCTAACAACATATTTTGGTAAAAGAACAGACAATTGCGGGTTTTTTCAATAAAATAAAAAATAAAATACAAGCAACAATTGAAAATTGATTAATTGAACAGAAATGAAAATTAAAAGATTTCAAGACAAGTTACTTTATGACGTTTCAATTGTTAGTATCCACAATCATCATCACCCGAAGATGATTGTGGGTAGTAGCAATTGAAACGTCATGAAGTAACTTGGCTTGAAATCATTTAATTTATATTTTTCTTCAATTTTCAGTTGTTGCTTGTATTTCATTTTTTATTTCATTGTAATTTCCATTTTAGGTTTTTTTTGCCTAATAGAAAAAAAGAAAGAAGAAAAGAAGAAATTTATTCATCCACAGACTAATTACATGGTATCGAACGTGTCAATTTATACTTATAAAATGAATATCCAAAGTAGCCAATAAAAAATCTTTGTGATTTCGTGAATTTGAGAGTATTACAGGCCTTCATTAGATTAGGGAGTTCATTATAAATTTTTACCCCAGCATAAGTTGGCGATTTTTCAAATGCGGATGTTCTGTGAGTCATTGTTATTAAATTTGTAGCGTTTCTAGTGCAATATTGGTAGTGTAATTGTTTTTCTTCAGCTCATTTTCATGTATTTTAATGGTCAAGCAACATTTATATATGTAAATGCATCAACGTATCAAAATCTTTTTACTATTGAAAATTTCCCTGCAAGAATCACGTGGCTTCATGTTGAATATCAATCTAATAATTCGTTTTTGTGTAACAAATATCCTATTTATTTCAGTAGAATTTCCCCATAACATGATGTGAAATGATAATGCAGAATATACTAATACATAATAAACTTGAATGAGAATAGTCTCATGAAGTTCATACCTCAATTGCAAAATTGCGAAGTAGGATTTGGAGAGTTTTTTTGATGAACTTTCAATATGCTCCGACCATTACAGTGATTTATCAATCATTACACCCAGAAACTTTGTGGAGGTATGTGTCTAAAGGACTTCACTATAGATCAGATTGTTCTTTTTGAAATATATAATTTATGTTTTCTGTGGATTCAGCATCAGTTTATTGGAATGACAATATTTTGTCATTTTACTAATACCAAGTTCGACCGATAGAATCATATTCTCCATAGATGATTCAGCCATACCAAATGTGTCATCAGCAAAATTGATGAGATGAAAGCGCCTATCGACATTAATTGGGAGGTCATTGAGAAATAGTAAGAAAAGTAATAGCCCCGGAATTGAACCTTGCGCTACTCCAACATCAACTGAATATATATCTGACTCAACGCCATCTAATTTTACAAAGAATTGTCTATTTGTCAGTAATGAAATGATGCAGTCAAGTATATTTCCTCTAATACCAGTATTATTCAGTTTGGAATCCATTAACACTTCAATACAGTCAAATACTTTTGACATGTCAAAGAAAATTGCGAAATCCATGTTGAGAATCAGATGAAATTTTATGACTTATTAAAAGTTTCATAAGTCTATTGTACATTAGTCTTTCAAAAATTTTTGAAAAAACACTGAGAAGACTAATCGGTCAATAATTATCCACAAATATAATTGTTATTTTCAGGATTTCAAATTATTTCATATCATATTAGATAATGGAAGTCCAAACTAATGAAATTCATTTAGCGGTAGCACGAACAGCTTTTGAATTGGAACTGTCCTTATTTTTGTTTTTTTTTGCTGGATTGCGCTTAAATAGTCAAGATTTTTGTGTCAAACAAGATACAATTCTAAAGGCGTTTGACAAAAATTGAAGATTAATATAATAAAAAAACTGAAAAATTAATAAACCTAACATTCCGCCTGCCGAATACGGTAGTTTTTAGCAAAAAAATTAGATGAAGTATTTAATTAATTGAAAGGTGAAGGACATAACTTTACTACAGGTCTTTTAAGAAGTTTGTAAAGTCACGACTCTGCATATTCCATCCTCACCACACTGTAAATCGACAACCCTACCCATGCTCTGGTAACGGTAAATTTTCATTTTCAATAAGAACCAGTTTATCAATTTTAATAATTTATATATTTACGCCCACTTTCCTCTTTGCTGTAAATTGTGCAGATATTCAACATGCCAACTTTTCCAAAAATCTTGATGAAGGCGGTAGGGTAACTGCCAATGATTCAAGCGCTGAATATTTAATGTGGTTAAATTAGGTTCGGGTATACTATGAATCAATTATATAATTTCACTGTAAATTGCACTTTAAAAGTGAAGTAAAAGTAAGTAAAGTATCAGTGTCATTGCTTTTCGAGTTTGAAAGCCGTGGATTTTTGTAATTTCTTCCTGACATTTCGCTGGCGCGAGTGGCTAGGTTCTTCAGAGGTTTAACCATCATGGCTTGCTGTCCGATGACTACCTTTTAGGCTTCGTAAAGCGTATTTATGCTTTGTCAGGTAATCAGTTGTATTTGTACCTGTATTTTTACTTGTACCTGCACTTGCATCTGTACTCGTACCTACACTTGAACCTGGAATATTAACAATCTTGCTGCCTGTTGTCCTGTTCGTTGTTCTAGAATTCCTTAAAATGGTGTTCCATATTCAATTGAGGTTCACCGCTTCTTCTTTTCTGTTGAAATTCTCCGTGTGTTTGTGGATCTTCTGCTGCTGATAATGGGTCTCTTTTATCTTTTGCCGACCTGAGGCATTGTTGTATCTTCCTCGTGGGTTTGAAGACTGTTTCGATGTCGTGTTTGCCCAATAGTTTTCCAATTCTGCCCGTGACCCTAGGGATAAACGGTAAATACGCGCGTGCTACCATCTGATCCTTTCTCGCTTTCTGAACCGTGGTGCCCTTCGGTTTCATGGCTTTTCTGGTCTCGGAGACACTGTATCCATTCAATCTCAAGGTCACTTCAAGGTATTTCAGTTCCCTCTCCAGATGTTCTAGTTCACATATTCTCCGAGCCCGTTCCGTTAGAGTTGAGATGACTCCTCTCTTGTGGCTAGGATAGTGGTTCGATAGTGCGTGCAAGTATCTATTTGTGTGTGTGGGTTTTCGATACACTTTGTGGGTTAGTCTGGTACC
>WOGO01003912.1:0-13779 GCA_015342085.1 Leptinotarsa defecta | reverse complement strand
GATTAGTTTGTATGGTGAGTGGTCTTTTAAGTGAGATGGTAAGAGTACAGCCCTGCCGAACTCTGAAAACCTGATTCGGTCCCCAGCGGGGCAAGCACAAAGTATGTGCTCTGCTGTTTCATCATTTTCCAAACAGAGGCGTCACGCACTGTTTTTCGGCAGTCCGAATATCTGCATATGATGATTCAAATGACAGTGACCTGTCAGAAGGCCTGTTAGACATCGTAATTCATCCCTACTGTAGTCCAACAACTGTTTGGTATCAAACTTCGAAGGGTGAATAAACGCCTCAGAGTGAGCCATCCTGGAAGATTCTGCCAGAAGTCCATAAATCTTCTTGGCATCCAGGGGTTCATTTTTTTGGCAAACCCTAAAGCGATACCAATGACAGGTTATGGTCCGTCGAAAATTGTATATGAACATTCATATTTTTTTATTTGTTTGGTAACAGACCTGCAGTCATTATTTTCGCTACAATACTCATTTCAGGAGAAGTATAATCATTTAGTTTCCGAATCTATAACAACTATATTTTTCAAAAGAGAATTGTCATTTCAATAATTAAGTTTGATGGTGGAAAACAATTTTGGAGTAGGTAAATTCTTGAAGCTTTCTTTGCGAATGAAAATAATTCATCCACAACTGTGGTGTTCTGGACTTTATCACCTGTGATTTGCTTCAAGGTATTAATTTATGATTCTGAACAACTGTGAACACTCAAACCAAAACTTTGCATGTGATTTTCTGTGTTGAAAACGAAGATCTCACTAGGTAGTATTGCAATTTTTATTATGTAGAACGGATGGCTATTTGGAAAATTTCCTTCAATTCATTGGTATCTACCATTACACCATTACCATTTTGCTCGAGACACAACCAGAGATTAAAATGCTAGACTCTATTTGGAAAAGAGTACTATGTATATTACAATAGACTTCGAGCTTTTTAAGAACATTTTCTGGAATAGATTTCCTGAAACGATTTTTCCAAATGAGCTCTCCAACTTCAGAGCATCTCAAAGATTTCCCTACAATGCTCTTGTATTTCTATCAAAAACATAGAAACGAATAAATTTCATTCAATGGATTTTCGGTATTCAATTCATTCAGTCATTAATTTGCTTCAAATAAAAAGCGTACGACACTTAGTCGTCGTAAATAACAAATTTTAGTGGGAGAAATTTCGACATTTTAATTCGCCGCTCTTATGCGAATTATTTATTTCGTTCTTTATCCAATTATTTCAATAATGAATCTCGCGAGAAATGAAATTACCGATGATTCAATTCTCACTTTGAAATAATTTCATTTTATCATGGGGAGGAGCTGGCTCAAAGCGCTCAGGAATTTCCGAATTAATAATTTCGGTGCGGAAGATAAAATAGTTCGGTTTGGCAGAAGCAAATTATTGCAGGTGGAGTAGAAATGGTTTACATGAATTGATTATGGTTGAATACTGCGAAAACGAGTGGAATATAATTCAGTTGAATAATGAATAATGTAGAGTTTCTTGCTATTCGTTGGGTATAAAACCTTCACCAATCTGAAAAATAAACAAACCTACATCTACAGTGAATGTGTTGAGGTGTAATTGATGGCAAAGTGAAAATTTGATAGGTAGGCTTGAAACCTGTGACGTGGAATGAATGTATTAGAAACAATTGTTCCACACCAGAACAAAATTATGTCTGTCGACGTGCGTTTGGCCAATTGAATTAGCGTCTTCAGAAAATAACAGGAACAAATTTTTCATCTTGATGTTTTGTATACATCTGCAGCAACCGTCACCTTACCTGATTTGAACTGATTGTAACGTATTGTTTCATTTTGTGATTGTTCCTAATGTTAACGACTACCAGTTGCAATATTCTATTTTTCCACATTCGATTTAATATTGTTTGCGAGACAATATGAACACAAAGAAACCCCTTTTCCCAATTTTCAGTTGTAGGTTGTGACATACCAATTATTTAAATTTCTAGTTTCACAGATCCGGGATTCAGAGTCCATAGTGTTTATTTTGATTATCAACGTAGAGTGAGAAGTTAGGTACAGACAGAGGTATCTACTTTTACTTATGTCATACTTGGAATCGGTGGGCTCCCTGTGTATGAGGAGGCAGATGTAACAGGTGGTAGCATTGCCTGAACTTTGAATCGATACTGACTCTATGTATGGAGAATGAAATTTTGAAAGGGTTTTTTCAGTGCCTGGCTTCAGATAGAGAGCACGTACTAGTGATGTAATTATTAATATTGAGATTCATCTATTATAATAAATCACAACCACGGAGTAGTTCTGCCAGGCAAAATCATCACAATAATCAGAATCATAAAAATAATAAAATCATATGATATATACTAGCATTGAAGAATGAGAACCATTTAAAACATAAAAACAAGTTAATGCATAAAAACAGAAATAAATTGAATGAATTGGACACAATGAGGAAATTGTCTTGGATGTATGTGGCTGCACTGTAACACATAGGTCCGAGGTGGTTACTGCTGGAGACTGCCAAATTCCCTGATCTCAAGAATAAAAGCAGTCTATTTAGAGGAGTGTTAAATAAAAGTCTTGAGTTTCCTTGATGGTTTCTGGAAATAGGATTTCGATCGGAAGTTGTAAGGTTCAATGTATTGAACCCTAGGGTAAGATCCTGTATTTTGTTATATTTCTTTTTGAAGCAACAGTTGGAAAGAATAGAAAATTTCCGAACATTTACATTCTGATCTCTTCATATAGTGACAATTCATGTTCAGTAATGATTATTTAGTGTTTGTTTCAATTCATTCATTCCAAGGCTCGGGATGCAAATTCAATGTGAGTCACTACTTTCGCACAGGCACCGCTCTTAGAGCGCCTTGAGGATTTTACTGTAGAGCTTGTGTTTGTCCTTGAAAAAAACTAAGTTGGTCTACAGCGACAAGTATTGAAAAGGGGTACAGTATTTTGTTCAATTGATGACCTATTTATTTCATTAAAATTCATATTAAATATAGAATGAAGAAAATAACTTTTGTCTAATTTCTACTAAGTTTATTATTTGTTAGGACCGATGTTGATTCATTATTAGACCACTTTCAAGTGTTTGTGAAAATCAGTTGGTCGTTGTTCCTCTTTTTTTTAATAATTCCTTCAAAACCGGTCGTAATAAATAATAAACTCAGTAGTAATTAGACCAAAGTTAGTTTCTTCATTTTATATTCGGGTACGGTATTTCTGCAAACTTCTGTTGATGGTATCCAAATAAGATCTTTCAATTTGGTTTCTTACTCTGGTTTCACCATATTTTCATCTGTAATTATTACGTACGACCGTAAACGGTGGTCTGTTAGGAATCGTACCTCTGTCGTTATTGACATACGAGTCTCAAAAATTGCAAGACACTAGACTTCTTTGGTCATGAACTGGATAAGGGAAACATGTTCCTTGTAGCAACATATTATAGTCTACTGAATTTGAGCAACATATTTCTTCATTAAGATCGTCTTGTCTTTCGTTAAAGTATATGAGCAATTTTGAAAACACTTTTCATATTCAGTTTTTGAAAACTGAGGTCACTCCACTTATGTATTTTGATTCACTTAGAAGTACTTTGAATTTTCTTCCTATCCACATCAACCAATCCACTATGTTTGAAGGATATTCGTTTTTCATCTATTTCTTTAATAACTTCTTTCTTTATATTATAGATTCCTTTGATCAAAGGAATTTGACCAGTTCAAGGACAAGAAAATGCAGTTTCATAATTTATGAACAATGATGACAGCTGACAGGAATATCTGAAGATATTAGTATTTTTTATATATATACATCAAATGCTAAACCTTTTTTAGCGTTTCTTACAACTGAAGTATCCAGGAATGGTAGCATTTTTATTATTTTTCAATTCTCATACGTGAACATTATATTTAGAGATCTGTTATTGAGATGAGACACAAAATTTTCTACCTCCCTACTATTCGTGTAGTGAGGTATACCAGAGTAGTCTAGTGTAGCTCAACATGCCGTAGAGAACGGCCACGCAGAATAAACGAGAAACGCTTGGAAATGTTGAGAAAACAAGAAATGCAATACTCTTCTCGAAGTGCGGTTTACCAACCAAGTTGGCGTCTTCAGAGGTCTTCATCTCTTGAGGGTGCCAGCTGGGATGATGAAACGCATCGAGAAGTGTTTCTAGCTGATGTTTCAGAAAGTAATCCCTTTCCGATTTCGAAACCAAAAAGAAATTAACTTTTAAAAAAGCACTTCGGGCGTCAATAGAATGAAATGTCTAGGTGTCACATTGGATAGTTCCCATGAATACTCACACAATTTTTTTCTGAAAAATCAGTTTAGGTTCATATTTCTATTTTCAACATTTTGGCTCAGTAATGGTGAACAGGTACGATCCATCTCCATAGAGGTATTTGAAATACAGTTGTTACTTGCTGAAAGAATATATGCAGATTCTTTGAGCTTTCTCATTTTTTCGTGGGGATCTTCGACGACAATTTTTCATTCACCTAATGCAACAGTTGATTTTGAAATAGGCTCTGATTTCTTTAATCCCGATATTTATCTTCTCTATATATATTCACGATATTTGTTTTTCTCAAATCAAGGATAGTTATTCAAGTTCACCTTTTTAACTTTTTTGACAGAAACATAGCATATTATGAATAATTCATGTTTTCTCGGATTTTGTTCGTGTCAAAAGATATCTTAATGTATTGGTAGATTGTTCCTAAAGTTTTTCTTATATCAAATCTGTAGCCGACTCAATCGAATAACCGAAACATAAAAAAAAAGTGAAGAAACATTGACTCTTCCATACAAAACAAAAGTAATATTTTAAATACATTGTTGCATAGATATTCAGGAAGATACATTTTTGTGAACTTCATACATTAAATCCCAAATCTTAGAAAATTCCAACTTTTATTACATCACCGTGTGATTCTGACCCAGAAGAAACACATTTTATGGCATACTGTAGTACAGTGATTTCTGATAGATATCTAAGTATGGCGTTATTTCACTTTGTATCGTGCCACTTTGTCGCCAATTTTCTCATTTCGTAACTTTTCCTGGGCGGGACCACAGAGTGGCCGACATCTTTGTTTTATGATTCGAATGTCGAACATCGATCTGAAATTGAATCATCAGGAGTTCCACTGAGTGGATAACATCTATATTTTATTATTGGGAGGTCAAACTTTCAGTATACAGGGTGTTCCAAATTAAGTCTGCACCATTGCTACGGATTCGGGTAAATGAGCAAACTAATGTTATTTTTAATAGCCTTCTCGATGCCGACAACAAAATATCGTAAAATGATATTTTGTTGAATGGAGAACATTATATATAATCATGCATTTCAATTCGTAAAAACATTCTCAACAAAAAAGCTCATATCACCTTTCTTCCTAAAGCTGAAAATGAGCGAATTATATGAGAATGTTTCTTTGTTTTGGCGAATGAAGCTATAAAATATCGAGGATAAAAAACACCGCCTTCCTGTTAAACACATATTTGGGCCCTACTCTTAACAGTGTTGCTTTCAACACAATTAGGCCATCGATTCTATTAATTATAGTTTCAATATAATTTTTCAGTACATCTAAATTATTATGTTTTATTTGGTACAACTCATTTTTCAGAAATCCCCCAAAACAAAAATCTAGAGGTGTCATGTCTGGTGAATGAGGAGGCCACTTGAAAGTACCATTTCTAGCAATTCATTTGTTTCCAAAACAGCCCCACAACATTCTTTTTACGCTACTGAAAGTGCTGGTTCTACATCCTGTTGAAAATGGATAACATGACGAGCCTTCAGATCAAGATAATCGAAAAACTTTTCTAAAACTTGTTCCGTTAATTCTGTCTCTGAATAGACCACACCAAGCATTATTACTAAATCGTCTTTGCGGGTTTCAGGAATGGACTAGAAATGGATTATGTCTACTCTAATGAAAATTATATCTATCATACACCTCACGAATTGAAAAATTACCCTCATCGCTCCATATAATATTTCTATAGAAGTTTGAATCTTGTCTGCATTTATTCATAAACCACTGACAAAACTACCCCAATCGTCTCTAAGGGTCACCAGGTTCTAGTGTTTGCACTGGTCTCCACTTATAAGAAGAAATCTTATGTTTCTTCAGAATTCGTTGAATAACAGATGGTGGAACAGCTATTTCTCTAGATAAATTTGGATTTACCTCAAAGTAGGCTTAAACGTCAATTTCTGTATCTTCAGATATTCCAAAACGTTCTTCAGTTCTCCTCTTCCCAAAAACTGTTTCATTGTTCCTGAATCGACGATGAAACACAGCAAAAAAACTTGTGCTCGAGTGCTCTTACACTGTTTTTCTGGCAATCCCAGTAGGATTCTAACATATCACATTTTTCTTGATAATTCGTTCAAGCCCTAGTCTGAACGATCGATCTTCACTTGCTATCGTCCAACCCGTGTTAGGAATCACACGTTAAAAGGTAAGACCTCGTTAATCCTTAGCTCGCCCAAGTTTCGACTTCTGAGGGTTGTCGTTCGTAGTGGTGCAACAGCTGGTTAACGGAAAAACAGATTTTAAACAGATTTTTTTTAAACAGGAAAACGGCATTTCGAAAAATATTCGAACAGTAGTTGACAGTTACAATAATTTATGACATCGTCATGATATACTTGAGAATATTTGACAAATAGTATTTCAACAAAGTTTCAAGGCAACATGAGCATTCATAATAATTCTGTTTTATCGAATCAAATACATTTTTTTCCAACCGCATCAATATAGCGCTCCAGTGTTTTCTGTTCTGTACAAAAACGGCTCCAATGTTATCATTCTAACAGACATATTTTGATTCACAAAATAAATATGGCTAGTGGAATGGCTTCAAGATGAAAATTATCGTTTTGTAAATTGATACCAAATAGCTCAGTGATGTCAAGTGAATGGTACGACAGTGCAATTTTTGTTTACTGGTAACAAAATATTGTCATTCGTTTAGGTACCTAGGAGTTTGGACAGTCATGAGGTTTTATTTGCCAAAACAAAGAAAATTTTTGTACTTGTGAAATAAATAAATATTTCCACATAAGTCGCTCATTGTCAACTTTAGGAAGAAAGATGGATATGAGCTTTGTTGTTGGGAATGTTTTTAGGAATCGAAATGCATGATTAATAGAACATTTTATGAAATATTTTAAAAACGCGACTGTCATGTTTTTTGTTTTCGGCATCGAGAAGGCCAATAAAAATGCTATTAGTTTGCTCATTTAGCCGAATTCGTAACAATAATAACAACGGAGTTGACAATGATGTCGACTTGATTTGGAACACCCCGTATATTGATCATTTCAGATGTGTAATTGAAACTGAGTAACAGATACTCAATTGTCAGTTGCATTCTGTTTTTTCTGTTTTTTGCCGCATTCATTATTTTCAAAGATCGTAAACATACCTGTAGACACGCTCCAATTATTACATCCATGTCACGAAACCGTAAGCCCCCAGGCTCACCAATACGTTGAAGTTGATAATATCTACGTGAGATAAAGCTCGAAAGCGATATCAAAGGATGAACTTAGAAGCTCACAAAAGCTCACAATGTACCAAACGCGATAGTCCGCGAAAAAAAGAACTTACTTCAATGTCTAACTAAATAATTGACAGTCACGTGGAAAGTAGAAAATTCTCAAACATTAACACGCACCTACTCTCCGATAAAAAAGAAATATTCAACGAATGTTGCGGTGCTGAATAAATGTTTCGAATCGACTTCTAATAATTCTTTCATTTAACTTCTTGTCAGAATCAACGAAAAGTTGATGACCATTCAACTACACGGAAATATATGAACTCTCCTTATATATCTAACATCAAGAGTAATGCTTCTGGTACTGATAGTTTGAACATAAAACTGGGGTAAAGGTAACAGGGCTTGATTCAATGACACGAAAATCCAAGCATCGGTTTTCTTCAAAACAAAAATATCTCCGAACAGGATATAATAATGTCAGGACAGACAATTCCGTTTTCTGCTTCGATGAGTTTGTTAGGGGTTGACATGGACACCAACATGTTTTGGCACAATCATGTTGTTGGAATTACAAAGATTGCTTCTCGTAACCTTAGAAAACTGTTCCGAACCAGAAACTGTACAAACCCCAGCAACTTTTGATGCTTCATAAAACTCACATCGAAGAAAGGTTGGAGATTTATCTCTCTTTCATAGATACTACCACGGGAGGTGTTCAAGTGACTTGGCACATTTGATTCCACCAAGAGCGGAACATATCAGAAATATGCAACGGACTGTGGCTGGTCATCGTTTTGGGGAACTGTATTTATGTGGAATGAACTCTCTCAGAATGAAGTTTATTCCACAATCTGCAGCAATTCAAATCAAACGTAAATCGCTACTTTCGCACAAGCTCCACTTTGAGCATTTTCCTATAGTGCTTGTGTTTTGTCCTTGAAAATAATTATTCTCATATTACTCACATAATGAATTTTTGTTTGCGGAAAAATGTTTTCCTACGTAATGGAAACAAACTTTGCTTCAAAAAATTCCCATTAAAAGATTCCTCTGGAATATGAAGACCTCAAAGATATAAGCTTGTTATCCATCTATTCAAATTAGTTGAATATTGAGTTGATTATGTAAATCGATATAACATTCTACCAATAATTCAGTCAGAATTCAGGAAATATCATCAAAGCTATATAACTCTTCTTATTTTGTTAGAATTCACCACAGCCTTTGATGTCATTAATCATGAATGTTTGATGTCCATACTATTACATAGGATTCCAGATCAATCTACTGCGATATTGATTAACTGAAAGATGGTGTATATTGATGGAGTCCACATAGCAGCATAGCATTCATAACTCAATAACCAACTGAGAAGATTACCACAAATCCTCAGAAATAATTCTTCTTTCATTATCGATTGCCCCAGATAATTTTTTTCGTCTGTTGAATTTCTTGAAATGAGTGAAAATGTTCCGCAAAGGAGCGACAAACAAATTAGAGGGTGATCAACAGCTAAGTGTAAAAATATCTCTTTCAAAATTGTGCTCATTCGATGAATTTGTGAATCAGATAACTCAAACAATTGTAGGTATATTGCAGAAGTAATTCAATGAAAAATTCGAAACGTTCGATGAAAAACAAAATGAACTGGTATCTGTAGAGTAGGGAGGGTGAGTGTAGGCCCACAGCACTTAGGCTACATTTGACCCATTGTACATCCTCCCGAGGAGTTGTCCTCCTAGGTTATCATCCATGCTGTCCTTTCCAGGAAGGTGAACAGTTCTATGGGAGACATCTCCTTCATCTCGGCAGGTGTAGGCCAAGACTCGCCAAACACACACATTCGGACATGCCTGACAGTTTCATCTTCCTGTTCACACATCCTGTAGAGGTGTTTCCTTCGTTGACAGTGACCAGTCAGAAATCCTACTGTTGGGCGTAGATTTTTGCTGGTCATCGTCAGATATTTCTTCGGCGCCAGCTTCTCAGGATCGCCCAGGGTAATCCTGGTAAGATTGCATCCTTCCATTTCATCTTATCTCTTTAGGGATTTAGCATGGCTGTGACGTTTGGCTAGTTCTGCAATTGTCGAAGTCATCAGGCTGTAGGTGCCACTGGGTCCTAAACTTCTTAGTCCAGCCGCTTCCTTGGCTAAAGTACAGTATCAGTACAGATTGTTATGTTTTTGCCAGACATTCCTTTTCTGGTTATTTCTTTTGTGGCGATTCAAATACCAGCCAGTTCTGTTTGAACCACGCTGATATTTTTTCCCATTCTCCACTTAATCCTTAGGCTTAGTGATCTGGAATACACTCCACATCCTCAGCCTTCTTTGGTTTTTGAGCCGTCTGTATATATGCGTATTAGATTTGTAGCATCTGATTCTGTGTTCTGTTTTATATTTTGTAGGGTTTATTAAACAGAAACCTGGGTTATTGCCTGCAACAGAGGTTGCGCAGTAAGCGCTTCTCGCCATAGGCTCAACCTCAATTGACTGATTCCTACTTCGCAACCTCATTAACGTACAGTTCCAGAGGGGTCAGACCAGCAATTTATGGTCTGAAAGATCCTAGACATAAAGATCGCTGCCAAATCTTCCTTGACTTTTTCGTGAAAAGATTGCATTGAAAAACAGATTGGGAAAATATGACAATGAAAGAAGTCGTCCGACATGATACCAAACAACAAGAAAGCAACAAGAAAAAGCTATGAGCAAAGGCATTATTATTCGAGACCTTACCAAAGAAAAATTCAGTTTGATGAAACTGGCTCTAGAAGAAGCTGTGAATCACCAATAAAAATATCTTCATAGAATTTGGAGACCCCGTCGATTTTGAAATAAAGAAGACATCACAAACATTAATTGAACATTTCATAGTTATTTATGAACAAATAATTTCATACAAGTACATGTATAATTCAAGGTAGTAATATAATATATTTCAATTTCACTGCAATCAGTCAGTACCAGCAAAAACTGATCAGCTAATTGAATATATATTTCTTTCCCTTTTGTTTAATTTTTTGTTCTGTCATCTATAAAAAGTTTCGTATTCTCATTATTTCTTTCATTTACTGAATCAATTATTTTTTTCTCTCATTTTTGTTAACTTGGTTAGAAATTTTTTAATCACGTTCATTTCAAAACAAGCCGAATATTGGTATGAAAATCGAACACTTGAGTATAAGATCGCTACTGTCATCATTTACCGAATTTAAATCTTATCGAAATAAAATTTTTACATTTTATATATAAGCGAAACCTGGCTGCACGGGGGAATGGAGGATAGATAATTAGGGGGAGAGGTATAAACTGTACAGGAAGGACCGTGGGTCGCATGTAGGTGGATTACGTATATATGCACATATCAACTTTTCTTTTCCATCTATGCTATTCCAAAAATGATGAAATTAAGGGATAGAGCACTCAGTAGATTCAAAATTACGAGAAATACCAAGCATTAGAATTAGAAATTGTTCAAAATCTGTTTTTCCGTTAACCAGCTGTCGCCCTCTACGAACGACGACTCCCAGAACGTGATGAGCCAAGAATGTTAACCGTTTGTTCGGCCAAGATTATTGCCACGGTGCGGCAACTCGGTATGTTCTTGAAATTCCAGAGTAGAAGGGGCATCATTTCACTAATAATCGGAACAACCACCTCAATAGAGTAGTCTCGATAGACTCTGCGAAGCTCGAAGAGAAAGTCTTGATGTTTCATCCGACTATATTCATGTATATATCAGGCGATATTCACCTCACCTCTTGGAAAAATCTACCACGAATATCGTCTTTCTCTGATTTTAGCGAGAACTGACTTCGGTCTTGTGAATACTGTGAAAGTCTATTTTCATTATTATTGTTATTATTCTGTATGAAATAGAAACTATCTATTTTGTCTTCCACTTTGTATCTGAAAAAACTTCTATATCTACATGATATATACATATTCAAACAGTTTTCACTGATAAACTCAATTTTTGTCTTCCTCACTTCCCGAGTTTTCCACTTTTTCATATAATAATGGAAAAGTAGAGGATCAAAAATGTTTTCGCAAAAAGTAATCTCTCGTGAGGGAGATCCTTCAATTCGTTAACCTACAATGTATAACATCTTACCGCCAATGAAGAATCTGTCCTATAGAATTACACTGAAAAGCTGTTTCAAAAATGAAATTTACCAACGAAATTAATCGAGTTGTCGCCCTTGCCATGGTTAATATCAGCTCCATTATAAAATTTCTCATCAAATTACTTTAGGAAATATCTTGCAATCTTAATACATTGTTAAGTAACAGACTCTCTTGAACTATTCGCTTTCAGCATTGAATTCGAGAGGTGCGTAAAATATTCATGATTTGAGTATTTGCAAAAATGGGAGTTGTCGATTTTCGCTTCGGATATCTAAGGAAAGGATGGAATATAAATTAACTAAAAATTAAAAACTACCCTATATTTTAATATCTCTATTCTCCAACTCTTGGTATACTTTCTACAAAAAGAACCTACCACAGCCCACCACGAAACATGAAATAACAATCGATGTAGTTTTATCTAGATATCTTTCTAACTTTTATTAGAGAACGTATAAGTATTTTATTTCTCATACCATAAGCCTATTATCTCGGTGCTAAAATCAAGCACAGTGAAATTGATATACTGATAATTTGAAAAGTTATAATGGCTATATCTGATCAACTAAGAAAAATATGAGAAATTGCTGAAGACAACTTTCATAATGGGGAGCCGGAAACAAAATGATGTAATAGCTAACTTGTTTTCACTTAACCCCCTCGCCCCCAGCCACCTCAACTTTTAATTCTTAAATGGCAACCCCTACTAGTGATACCTCATCTAAAAGCTCTGAAGAAATGCTTTTCAGTGGTCCTCACAAAGCTACATTCGATATAGTAAGTTTTGGTTCATTAAATAAAACAATATTTATTTAAATTGAAATTTTATTTTCTATTATTCATTTTAAAAATGTTTGAAAACATTATCATTTCATTAATATTAAATCCCTCAAACAATTTACGCCTGTATAATTTTTTTATTTGTACCTGAAAAAATGTCACTCAGTTGATAAGTAAAAGTAACAAAAAAGGGGTGTTTGAAAAATTTGTTTTTGAGAGGGACTCGAAACGATACTCTTTTCATTAATACATTTGATTTTTATTTCGATACATTGTACACAAGAAACGGAATTTTTATCTGCAACAATGGTGTACAACACAGCTGAATATGTGGAAATGATTTTTATTTATCGTATGGTGTTTATTAAGAACAACTAAAGTATTAAACCAGGGGCAACCGGAGAGAAATGCTAGTTACCTTCGCCAACTAGTAGCAAAATTTCAAGAGACTGGTACCTACTGTCCCAAATAAAAAGAGGGATCAACCAAAATTACTGGACGGAGCAACGCAAATTGAAGTACTCAGACAGAGTGCAATGAATCATACTTTATCGACTCGTCAGGCAGCTATAGCAACCGAATTATCTCACAAATATGTAAGGAAAGTATTCAAATTATTTCCATCCATATAAAATGCAAATCCTTCAATAACTTTATGACGATGATCCCGACAGAAGCATTGAAATTTGTACAATTTTGACAGCTAGACTTATCGCCGAGTCTTGACTTTATTTAAATGGGCACGCAAATAAGCTAAACTGTCGAGTGACGAGTAGCCACGAGCATTTAGAGAATACCACTAAATACCCTAAAAATACCCCTGTAAAGGTAATGTTTGGGCTGTTATATTGGGAGATGCAATTATCGGTCCATTATTCATAGAAGGACATTTAAATGGCGAAATGTATCCTCACATGCTAGAAATATTTATCGAACCTCAGATAGTTCATGAATTAGAGAATCAGAGAAACATACACCGTAATTTGTCTTTAGAAATAAATTATTATATTTTCAACAGCATGAGGCAACCTTCTCATTATAGGAGGGGAGCCCACGATGCAAAATGGGTATTTACTTGAGCGTCATAGAAACATATTAGGTTGCAAAACTTAGATGATAAGAAGCCCGTAGATTGAGATAAACAGGGTCCTGCAGTGGCGCGGTGTTCCATATCTCTATTTAGGAAACAGATAGGAATCTAAATTTCTATAATATTACCTTATTGCATGAGCCTGATGAAATAAAAATATTGGCGGTCACACAGGGTGTTCAATTTTTTCTGGGCGGATCCCAACTGTGTTTTTTTAAATGGCAACCTATATTTTTTATCGCTTT
>WOGO01003911.1:0-13779 GCA_015342085.1 Leptinotarsa defecta | reverse complement strand
GGAGGGAGCAGTTTTCCTCCTCTCGAGCCTGCGGATGACTCGCCATAGCTCATCATCCCCAGGTTCAAGAGATTCCAAGCACTCACTCCACCTCTCGGATGTCGACACAGCTGTTATAGGTGGATTTATATAGTTTATCGGGTCAGCCCATAATTTTTTATCGCAAACGGGTTGCAAACAAGATATTTCATGAACGTTTGGGACGTTTCGTTATCTGCAATGGCGTGCGTTTGGGTATTTACCCAAAAATACTTGTTAAAACTAAAAATTAATACTATCATAACATTCAATTCAATATATTCACATAATAATGAATAGGTGTGCTTATTTAAGAATATATTGGATATAAGCAAAAACTGTAGTATTATCAGATAAATCTGATGAATCTCCATCAAATTTTATGATTGAAGGTTTTACATTTTATAATATGCTCAATACATTCTCGATATTTTTTGGGATTGACATTAATTGGGGACTCCTTGAGAAGTATTTACACATGTGTCATTTTGAATGTCGTTTTTCTGTTCGCAACGAAACCTTTTATTCGAGCCCAAACGAGTTCGATGATATAAACTTTATTAACTCCTCAAATGTCCTACAAGCTTTTCGATAGAGGAGATGGGAGTAGGTATGAAAGTATGAAAGTAGTAATAAAGTAAGTAAGAAAGTAATGCGAAAGAAATAAAATGAATAATTTGCGGAACTGTTATTGATAAAAGTAATGGGAAAACAGAGCGTCGGTCGAATATAAAAAAACATAGTCATAAGGAACAAGATTACGTTGATTAATAAATAAGGCTTAGGATCCGCTCTTTTGTTGCTTTCAATAGTAATGACTCATCTAGATGTCCAAGGATAGAGATTCGCCTAAGGCTATTTTCAAAGTTGGGGAGATCTCAAGGATATTATCAGTTAGCGACGAACATATTCACCTTCATTGAAAATATTGTCCAGAGGCAAAAGAAAAATGGAGGCCTCAAAATTTATACATGTCTGAACATAATTTCTTGCAAGTAAGTAGGTCGTATCAATAAAACACGAAATATTTGTTCACACCTTTGAGATGTCTGAGTTTTTCGACAAGGTAGACTTCAATTAGAAAGTTTCGAGTATTTCGAACATTAATCGTACAATAGTAGATAATTGATTATCTTCTTTGAAACTTTCTTTCAAATACGCAAAATCGCGATGTTCTTACCGTGTCTGGTCCAAAACCAAAAAGAAAGGAAGAGACCTTTTCTTTTTTAAGACCCGAAATGTCGAATGACATGAACTGTCATAAAAGCAGATGAATTATTTGGAAAAAACGATATTTTACAAATAAACTTTGTGAATGTGCTGATTCTAGCAAAGATAGGAAGACTCGTTTTACTTCTTGGCGTATTAAGGGTCATACTAAATCATAATACGAAATGAAATGTTTTTGTTGTATTGTAACTAATGAACAATGTTAAATTTCATAGAAGTTTTCTTTCTTCATTATGAAATCTACTGAAAGTTTACGGAAAATTAAATTATTTCACAGATTATTGAGGTGACGATTTTGAAACCGCAACTTCGCAATGATAAGGGGGAGACGCCTAATAATAATTATTCGTTACTGTGCCATCTTGTCGACTACATATCTCGTAAAACGAGCTACATTTGAACATACTAGGATACTAGTTCCTTTGACCCATACTTCCATCGAATGGTATGTTTTTTTATCGAAGCTACTAAGTGATATATATTACATAAAATAACTGAATTCACTTTTATCGATCAATTGTACATAGTTAATTCTTTTAGTGGGTAGATTTTTCCGATTGATGAGTATGAATCCATTTCCATTGACCGAAATGAAATATTTAAAAAATTCGAATATTTCATAACCAGTGTCCAAATGCCTTTATGACCCTTTTGAAATACAGTTCAGAACACAGTAGTGAGGTTACAAAATGCAATAACAGTTAGATGAAATCTTTTCCTGGAAACGAAACTACCGCCATTTTGAAACTTTCCACATTCTCTAACCCCCGCAGGGAGCCGTTTGCTATGTAAAACGATGTCACTCGAACCGCAGTCTTCTCACGGAGATGACACATGAGATGGGGCACTAATTCATCAGATTAAAATTAATTGATCATCTGAGACACATTCAGAAATGAAACGGATATGATATTTTGTCCGTCTCGACTAGAGAATGATATAATACAATATATTTGGAGAAGGTCTCGGTTCATATTTCTCGTTGAATTTATCATGAGTGAGTCATCAAAAACTCTTTATATTCAAATAATATCTTTATCAGTATGAGTGTCATTCCCACTACTAATTCTCATAATTTGTGGGATACAGATATGTGATCACTGATCAGCATTCAATTGTCTTCTTTTCTGGTTGTAAAAAGATAAGTTTCATCATTCAGAAGGTAAACTGAAGGTTAGCAAGTTATTATTTTTTCTGAAGAGAGTCGTTGTTGATTTCGTTTTATAGGCAGTAGTCTTGCTTGAGTTATTTTGCTTTAAGGCAAAGTGGTATCTGAAGCAAAATGGAAGTTTCAGCTCGAGCCGTTATGTTATTAATATGAGAATGGAACAACACCAAAAGTGATCATTAGACAAAATGATTCAGTTTCAGAAGGTTTATGTCATATCAGCAAAAAAAAATAAACAAATCTTGTCAGCAGCCAATGAATCGTGAATCATTTCGAATATTTTCAAATCATCAGCAGAGAGCAGATATTGGCTGTCAGCTATAACATTCCTGGGGTTAACTCATCGATTCATATGAATCCTATTTCACTAGAAAGTGAAGTCAAAATGACAAAATTCAAAAAACTTGAGCATATATTGACAATGATGGATGGTTGAATATGACGTGTCTTAACTCGAGGATGAGGCATCTGATGCCGTATATGGAAATATTGCAGTGTAGCTTCTGAACGTGAACTTTGGGTTCACTAGAAATGACTATACATTCAGTAGAGAACCAGTTGTTACATTCAATGGACTGTATTCTGTCGAAGAGACATTTTTCGTTCAATTTAGAAATGTCATCCTGAATAGACGGGTTAATAATTGAACGAAGTCATTAACAGATTAGCAAGTGAATGACAAGTAATGTAGAACAGAAGAATTGACTTCAAAAAGAAATCAACTCGGAATTATTAAAAAAAATCGGTTCAAAAGCTGTTTTTCCGTTGATAAGCTGTCGCCCCCATACAAACGACAACTCTCAGCGAGCTAAGGACTAACGAGGTCTTACCTTCCAACGTTTGATTCCTAAATAATAATATTTTCGAAAATGCAACGAAAATGTAATCGAAACTAGGTTCTATTCAAATTAGAGGCCTACAATTGTTTGTGATCATACTTTATGTAGTATTGTTCATACAGAGTATCGTTAAACTGCGGCAAACATTTAAGGAACTATTCCTTTGACTATCCTAAGGATATTTTGTCCTATGATGATTTTTGATAGGGCGGAGATACGGAGCGGAAAGAATTCGACAATAACAATTTATTACCAAAAATTACATGTAATGTTTTCAATCTACAAGAACTGTTGAAATTGACTACCCCCCCTCAGATGCAAGAATGCAATCTCCTCCTCATCGACTCCCGAACTCTTTTTACAACATCAGGATCGTTTCTGATTGTGTTACACCCAGCAATTATCCGATTTCTCAAATCATCCACATCTTCCACTGGAGTATAATGAAATAATGACTTAAGGTGGCCCCATAGGAAATAATCCAGGAGTTTGAGTCCGGTGATTGAGTAGGCCATAAGTGAGGTCCACTTCGACCAATCCAGCGATCTCTGTATGTTACTGTTGGAAACTCTCGAGCCAGAATGCTAAAATGCGCTGGTGCACCATCGTGCATAAACCACATTGCATTTCTTGTAACCAATAGTACATTCCCCAGAAACTGAGGTAGTTTTTGTTTCAAAACGTTGTGGGTATACCTTTGAGGTAAGTCTTCTTGGTAGAAATACCGGTCCAATTAGGAAGTCACCTACAATTCCCACCCGAATATTTAACGAAAACTGATATTGAAAGCGATCTTCAAGCAACTCATGTGGATTTTCTTCATCACAAAGATGGTTATTGTGGAAATTCCTTATGGCATTTCTTGACAACTGAACATGTGAAACTACTAAAATCAAGAAGTACCAATACTGTATTATTTTTTTGCGTCACGTGCTCTTTTAATATCGTCCACTATATGCAACAAAGCAGTTGTACAACTATGTCCTTTACGAAATACAGATTGAGTTATTGGAAGTATAGAGAAATTGTCAATGTGCTCTTTCAACTGAACTTCAATAGCTCTTTCAAGAATTTTTGACAAAGTTGGTAATAAACTAATGGCGCATAGGTCTTTGTATTCTGATGGATTATTTTTTTTTTTTAACAAATTTCACAATTGCTTTCTTCCATACCGTGGGAAAATATTACTTTTCAGAAAAAAATTCACAATATGGAATTATATGTGGACAGCACATATAATTCCATAGAGTTTTATATTCAGTAAATCATATCCCATTGCATTTGTTTTCATATTAGAAATTGTTTCAAAAACGAACATATCATGTACTTCTTGAAATTTGAAGTTAAAGTCTATCAATTTATTGTCTGTTAATTTATTTCTGAGTAACTATACACAGTTGTCTCTACTTTTTGTTGTATAGTCCAAAGCAAAATAATGAACCACTTATTCACCTTACTTGCGAAACATTTTGCTTGGCGAGTTAGATCTAATA
This sequence comes from Leptinotarsa defecta, assembly GCA_015342085.1. NCBI lineage: Eukaryota > Metazoa > Arthropoda > Insecta > Coleoptera > Chrysomelidae > Leptinotarsa > Leptinotarsa defecta. The sequence continues at coordinate 9,031 of WOGO01003911.1, read as the reverse complement.
AATGAGTTTGTGTCATCTGCATATGTAGTGATGCAATAGGATACATAAGCATCAACAACAAATAAAATTGGGCCTGTTATATTGCTTTAGGAAACACCAATATCATTTATTTTGATATCAAATTTAACCGTTTTTCCATCAAAGGTTATTTTTTACTTTTTGTAAACGATTTGTGAACTTTGTGATGTGAACTAACCTTATGTATTTCCACCAATTCCATACCTCTTGAGTTGTTCAAGTAGATATTTATTATTGAGATAATCATATGCTTCAGATAAATATAAGACTATGCCCCACAATATTTGGTTATCTTTTATTAAATTTACAATTTTTTGATAAATTGCTTAATAACTGTATAAATTACAATTATTTAAAAAAATCATTAAATGGTCACAGATTGCCTTTTGAAATAATTTTGAAAAGTCTGGTAAAATACTAATTGGTCTGAAATTTTCAGACAACTCATCATCACTTTTTTTTGTCTACAAAACTTGCTGGAATATCATTATCCCCAGTGGTGTGCTTATTTTTCAATCTATGCCCCAAGTTAGTGATTTCCTGCATGGTAATTGATGTGACAAACATTCAAAACATTTCAGCTGAATTTCAGAAGATTCAAGTTGTTGAGCAGGAAATCATTATACTTTTTGCGATTTTACTAGGATTCCCTTGTACGTGTGAATCATTTCTTTCATTTTTTCTAGTTACTTCATTATGTACACACCACATCACTTTCTTTTTATTATCACATGATGTAATTTTCTGTTGAAAGCTTTCCTTTCGTTTTTGTTATCAGGTTATTATGTTGTGTTTTTGTTTTCAGTGAAAATATTTTTGTTTTTCTTTGAAAATGTTTGTCCATATTTATAACTCATTTTGTACATTTAGAAAAAGATAAACTTTTCAGCTTTAATCTGAGATTAATGAAAAATGAAAATAAAACAAATGATTAATAAAAAAAGGAAACGGATGTACTGTGCGATCCCTCATTATTAGTAAATATATTATATGCACTTCTTTGAGCTTGATGTTATACGAATATATGTAACTGCAAAAATAAAGAAAACGAATTGAGATGACTTGGTAAGCAAAACACTTGTCGAGACACAGCAATTTGTTCTTTTCTGAAAAAAGTGTTTTAATAGTTTTTTTAATGTATTTGTCATTGTCAACTTTCTCTCTAGTATATTGAAGAAGTAATGAAATTACATTTTCTAATTGCACTTGGTCTATTATCTCTTCAATTTAAACTCAAACTTATAAAATATAAAAAATAGATATTCCTGTTGATATTATTTTACATAGAATACATGGTTTTCAGAGAGTGGCAGTACCTTTGCTTTTCAGTAAGAGCCCAGAGCACAATGACCAATTTGGGATTAATTTTCCTTTATTTTTACTAGAAAATTTATCATAACATGGAATATAATTTGGTTCATTATCAGTAACATTTGCTTGAGATTTGATATATTTCAAAATTTTACTTACACGACATTGGCAAATTTTGTTGCCCACGCTTCCCATGACTGTTCCAACATTTCTCCAAAAGGATCAACCAATTTAACACCATTGTCAGGTTCAGGATTGTGAGAAGCAGTGATCATAACACCAATAACAGCTAGAAAATAACAGGAATAAAAAAGGATCACATTCTTCAATGATCTTACCTTTCTTGTACCTTGCCCTGAGGACCGCAAGTAGTCCCATACGGTACATAACATGGTCTAAATCTGTAGCTCTGAAATAATAATTGAATAATCAATATAATTCATGTAGGTCACACCTTTGTAACATTATTTGAAAATGTTTATTACTTGGTTCTAAATCCAGCAGTTCCATATTGCAAATTGGCCTTGATATTTCTTGGATACATCTCCCTAGCGAAAGCATAGACAGTTCTGTAGCTACTATTATTTGCCATGCTGTCAGGAATTAATAAAAGATTAAGTAAAAGTATATACCACCTCTTGAATTTCACTCTCACTTTTCCGTCAGCTGTCTCTTTCGAGTGAGTCATCAAGAGGTTAAATGAGCAAAGACAGTCGACACAGTGACAGGCAGCCTTCTTCTTCGTTTTTATGTTGATGGTTTCGGAAAGGTGTGGACTTATGAGAAAAAGAGAATTGATCCTTAGAATTAAAAACGGTAGATGGTGTGAATGTAACTATGATGTAAATATACCGATAACGTTTAATTTTCGATTTCTGTTGGAAGGCAAGAAAATGTATAAGTCAAAGTTCTCGGTTTTTCAAAAAAAAAAGCTGACTACCTATTCCTTGTTGGTTAATTCGCTAAAGAAGTGGTGTGTGATATCGAAATTACTGGGAATCGTGATCCATCAACAGACAGCGTTTTTTAGACCAGCCAAGGTCTCATTAGTGGCGGTAGGGCCAACCATGCACAGTTAGACTCAACTGCCCTTAAACGACATCCCTGTGAAGGTAATTGCATTTCCTCTTACGAAAGCGCTATTTATGATATCGACAAAAGACTCAATCCACGAATAAGGTAGTCCGATGCAAAGCTTTGACAATGACTGCCAAGAATCCTCTGTCACTGAAATTTTCATTGCCAGGCATTTAGATCAAGCCAGAGTCCAAAAACGTCTTGGATAACGATCCCATAGATGAAGTTTTCTTGAAAGGATGTATCATCGCCTTTGTTTAGTGATACTTAACCTTTGAGGACAGTTGTTTTACAGTGCATCGGTTGTCGCATTACCATTGCTTTGTTTTTGAACTCTGGCTTCATTTAATTACATTGAAAGACAGAGGACGAATCTCGTTCGGTAGATGATGTCGAATCTTGGCTCTGCAACGAACTGCCTTGTTAGATATTGTAAACTTGATGTGAATTGATGATGATGATGATGTGTAATGCCAATTACAAATGAGCTTCAGCAAGCGGACAATTCAATTTATATATTTGATAAATTGCTTTCTATATTCATTATTACATATTAAAATTTTCATTGACTTCTGATTTACAGAGTTGATGATAATTTTTAATTACGTATAAATCAGAAAATGTGCTATTTTATTCTCAAAAATAAGAACAGAAAGTTGAATTTTTCATTCAGGCACAAAAAAATAATAGAATTGAATTCAAAATAGGACTTTTTGATGTTTGGTTGATGTAAACACTTTGCGTGGAAATTATTTTCAAGTTTCTAAACATTAGTGGGTGCCTAAACACTTTTGCTTTCATAAGCATAGTCGACCATAAACGGAATTTATCCTCGTTATTTCTTCTCTCTCTTCTTAATGTACACATCACCAGGCGCAATGTCAAAGGCCGTTCTATTGAGTGTACGGATAGCGCGCAATAGGTGATATTTCAATTTTATCGGCGAGGCCATCGATTGATCATTTGGATTCACATATTGGTCCATTCGGAACTCTAGCGTGTTTCTATTGATTGAAACAAACAATCGAATTTTTTCTGTTGAATTTATGAACTCGCCTTTATTCTGGAATAATTTGTGTTCACACTGCGTATCGTCCGACCCGTAATAGGTGTTGCACGTTAAACGGTAAGACCACGTGCATTCTCAGTTGTATTCGTTTCGACGCTCGATGTTTGTCGTTCGTATGGGTATGACAACTGGTCAACGGAAAAACTCCATTGTAATCCATTTTCAAAAATTACAGTTATTTCATCTGAAAGGCATCTGAAAGGAGTCTTTTGCTTGCAGAGTGAATGTTGTAGTAGAAGGAGTAAAAATCCTAATCTTTCATGCACATATTCAGTTCACGACTATATTCTGAGCAAGACGTTCAGTCTTAAGGGTAGGGGAGCTGGGCTCCAACCTGTTTGACACGAAGTGACTTATCGGTTTGAGCAAGGCGATAATAATTCACTGAAATGTGACAGAATTTTGGCTTTATGAGTGGGTGTAAAAAAGTAAATCTTATTCTGAATGAATCGATATCACTTTGATTTTGTTCTGTGCCTAGAGAGTTCTCTGCTTGACAAGTAAATATAGAGAATATCCGAGTTCTCCGTGTCCTTGAAAAAAAAGAAGGGAAGCAAAGTTTATGATTATAACGTTTCAAATTGAAAGTGAATAAACAAACCATAATATATTTATAATTTCGGATATCTCACAAAATCTCGAGCAAAAGATTTTTAGTTAATTAAATTGCTGGAATCTATTGAAAAATCTTCATTCTGCCCTGTCTATATAAAATACTCCGACACAGCGGTATAGGTACTGATATATGAGAACTGTAACATTTTTCTTGACGTGCATTTCATCAACCAGTTTGGCATTATCAGAAGATAAACTAAGAAACTCAATTCCTGAATTCAGACTTAGTATATTTATATCTGATAAGCTCTTTTGAAAAATTTGTTTTCCCTTTAACCACATCCCATTCCCTAACCAACGACCCCAAAGCCCAAAAGTCGTAACTTGTGCGAGCTAAGGATTAACAAGGTCTTAACCCTTCACTAAACGAATGTCTTGGCACGAAAATATATGGTGGCTATTATATAATATCGTTATCGACCTCGTTTTCCAAAATAATTTAAAAAATCAATTATTAACTCAACCACAGTCAATATAGTTACTAAACATTTTGAAATCGATAACTTTTATGTCCTATTCAACATGGCTTCATGTTGAAATAACAGACAGCTTCGTATCATCTGATGGGTCAAATTTATAATGAAATCGATAACAGTTTTACAATTTCTCTGTTTTCTAATCTCACTGAAGTCTATGATTCTGTATGCCCAGATAGTCTTCTATTTAGACTTTCAAATTTAGGACTCCCTATAAATATGATCAAGTGTATCCAACCATATTTGGATAAGAGGAACACAATAATGGTATGCCATGGGGCGCAGCTCTTGACCATTACTGTTCTCAGTTGTTCTAATGCTAACAAACTTTCTTATTATAATTATATTTGACTAAAATGAAGAGCAAATTATTATGAAACTTGATTGTGTTTTGAGTGAATTTAGTCGTTGTGAGATGTTCACTGGGCAGTTTACGAAATCAAGACGACCGTAGTAAGTGTTCCGCTATAGAAAAGCTTTCTCAAGCGTATTTTGGCTATTAGGCAACACCCGATTGCTAAACTATATGCATCCAACGAACAGAGTAACCCAAACAAAGATCGAAGCGTGATCAAACCATGATCAACAGGAACATTTGCATCTATTGGATTAAATAAATAAGCCTCTTCACGCTGGCCAAGTTTTCATATACCCAGTCGCATATTATTGAAAAAAAAAATTCAGTCGTTCCTTAGTGCGACTCTGTACAAGCATCCTTGTATGGGAGACGTGCACTATGCATGATTATGTTTTGAAGCACTCTGTTGCTTAGATAAACAGAGTATAGAAATGAGGATCATCACATATGCACGGAGTCACGAATAGGAGCCAACCGCACATATGTGTTTTCAGTTCCCATTCCTAGGAATCATTTAACATAACCATGTAGACTATCAAAGCTACCTGCCTGACTTCAGGGTTTGGAATTCAAACACTTCTAGATATTACCTTGTGTGTTTAATCCAAATCAAAGAGAGGAAAGTTTGCGGACATAACTGTCAAAAAGAAAAGCAAACCGAAGACACGTGTCTGTGGCTATTGCTTCTTTCATACAATGAATGTTTGAATCTTTAATGCTCATCAAAAAATATTGTCGACATAGTTTGTATTTGTATCATTCCACACCGTGTTAGGAATCACACGTTAGAAGGTAGGACCTCGTTAGTCCTCAGCTCGTACAAGTTTCGACTTTTGAGAGTTGTCGTTCGTAAGGGAGCACCGCTGGTTAACGAAAAAACTGATTTTAACACCCTTTATAAAAATGGCGAAAGAAACAATTGTATGCAAACGTTCTATAGAGGTATTTAATGGCGAATTCGCCAAGGATAATCAATCTAGGCATAATGACAACTAGAGAAACAAAAAAGGTAGGAGAATAAGAACAAGTCAGGAGAAGAAAAAAATTAATATTTAGTTTGAGTCAGTTTGATCAAATCATCATCTGACCAGATCTTTGACTACTCAAATCAGTCGATATTGTTTTCTGAGTACTCATTAAATTATTGCTTGCAAGATAATATTATCGATATGCACGCACAAAATCCACAAAATCATTTTGAATGATCGTAAAGTGAAGTTGCGCGAGTTAGTTGACATTGTAAATATATCAAAAGAATGAAGAAAAGAGAATTGAAACTTTCTATGTTTTTTACCACTTTTATTTGATTTACTGCAATTTCGTCCTATAAGGACATTTTCAAACTTTTACATGTCTAAGTACATGTACCTTGCATGAGCATTTGACTATGACAAAGCTCTGTTCAAAAACAAGAACGTCTTGATGACTCTGAATAGTGTTTGGCTATGTTTAAACATAACAACCCGGAATTTTTGCATCGACATTTGACAATGGATGAAACATGGATTCATTACTTCACTCCGGAATCAAAACGATCAACATCTGAGTGGAGAGCAACTGTTGAACCTCGTCCAAAGCGCTAGAAAACACAGCAATTGGCTGGAAAGGTTAACGCCTCGGTATTTTGGGATGTGCGTGGTGTAATATCTATCGACTATCTTGAGAAGAGAAAAACCGTTAACAGTAAATATTATATAGCGTTATTGGAGCGTTTGATGGACGAAATTGCAGAAGAACGACCCCATTTGAAGAAAAAGAAAGTGCTGCTTCACCAAGACAATGAACAGTGTCACAAATCAATGGAAACGATGGCAAAGTTGCATGAAATGGGCTTCGAATTAATAATAATAATATTTATAATGAATTTATTCAAACGAAGACATTAAATGCAATATTACAGGCACGCATAATATATGAAATACATTGATACGATACATTGGTTACAATGACCCTAATTTATTCTGAACAAATTCAAAAAACCCACAAAGGAAATCCTGTGCGTGGGTATACATATCTGCTCAACTTTGATTTCTCATCATCGTTTCAAAATCGATGGATTGATGCTGTACCTACCTATGTAATTAAAATAAATATAAATATGTATATATAAATGATGTAGAAATATGTTAATATTAATAATCATCAAAAATATCAATAAGAATAATAACACTTTTGATTATGTCCTAATACTGTAGATAATGCAATGTTAGTTATTTTTCAGGTCTATAAGACTGTCTATAAGACTATGTTCACTGTTTTTGGTGTTATATGCATTTCTGTGTTGATATAATGACAGATACAGAACAAATAACTGAGGAATATCTAGAACTTCAGCATCTTAAAAAAGCTATCACTAAAATATCTGTAATCGTTTCCAGTGATTACCTTGAAAATCAATTTTTGTGTGATCTCCAAGTCTCTCATGTATAAATTTTTGACTCCACCCCATACTATGACACCATAAATTAAATGAGTCTGTATTAAGGCATAGTACATTATTTATAAATGTTTAATATCTAATGTTTTTTTTTAATATCGAATTTCTGGTAGGCAGTATCTTACTTTTTTTATGACATTTTCAATTTGATCATTCCATTTTAGGTGGCAATCAAGATATATTCATAGAAACTTAACTTTCTCATCTGATTTATTTAGCATCATCTCAACTCCATTTTCGTGAATGGGGGTAAGTTCGATTCGTAGCTTGTGAAGGCACATAAATGGTTTTTTTCAAATTTATGCTAAGTAATTTTTTCCTTACGAAATCGACTACTATAGGAAATGATTTAATAATTTTTTGTTTCAGACTGATCCAGTTACTGTCCTTGAAGAATATAACTGTGTCATCCGCATATGAACTTATTTTGCCATCTACAGGTAAGTTGAAAATATCATTTATATAAATTAAAAACGAAATTGGACGGATAGCTGTTCCCTGAAGTACACCATATTGTACATTTCTCTCCCCACTCAGTATATTTCCAATTTGTACACATTGTTTTCCCTCTAGTTAGCACCTAATACTCTGAAACCAGTTTTGATGTGATAATACTCAGTAATTTGATTAATTTTCGCCACTGAAAAGACATGAGAATCTCCAATGTCATTCGACAAAACAGACAGAAAGTAGTTTTTTCATGAGCTACGTTGCCAAATGTTGAGCTCTTCAGCTGCTCCAGAATTCCTCGAAAATTTTTTCAACGAGAAAGTAGTTCATATATGCCAGAGAAAGCCGTAATGGCGTTTGGCAACTCCACGATCCATCTATAGTATATTAGAGAGCCTGCAGCCCTGGAACTTTTCCTATTGTATTCGAAAGATAGTCTCACCGAACTCGCTGAACTTTCAGTAATGTCTGCAACTAAGTTTATCGTTTTACATATTATTGCGGAAGTTCTCGACTGTCGGAAAAGGAAAATATCTACGAAATATTACGGTCATTCACTACAGATATTGAAAAAGAATTGGGAATCTGTACCGTACTAACGGCAGTAGTATAACGTTTCATAACTTCTGTATAAATGAATAATAATGCTGCTGAAACTGATCGTTCTTGGAAAATCATGAAAGGGAAAAAAGAAATGAATGAAAAGCTCATAAAAGAGCTGAACGAAAACTCTATTTTAAGAGAAATCTTAGACATATCCACATGGTGTCAACCCTCTTTCAAGAAAGTGTACAAAAACAACGTCAATAACATCATCAAATTCATCACAAATTTTATAAAATCCTACTATCGATGGGAAATAATCATGGGCCATGATAGATCGATACTACTTGTAATACTGCAATGTCCAGCATTATATTCATTGCAAAATATTACTGAAAGCAATCGAAACAAATATCAAAGAGAGAGAGAGCAGAAATGTGTTAGCAGAAAAGTCGATAATCTCATTGACAAATTTAATAACACTAAATGTTCAATATTATATTATATTCAATATTATTGGTTGGTTCACCCGAATATGACAACGTCCTATAACTGACGTTATAGAAAGTTTTTGTGATATTATATATTAACAGCCTGGCCACGGGACACTCGCCGATGCGAATATTCGCGCGGTGTGAACGGCGAAGCGTTTAGCGACTAAAACAAGGAATGTACTT
>WOGO01003910.1:0-13780 GCA_015342085.1 Leptinotarsa defecta | reverse complement strand
AAATTGCATCCTTTGTGTTCATCCCATCTCTTTAGGGATTGAGCATGGGTGTGACGTTTGGCTAGTTCCGCAATTGTCGAAGTCATCAAGCCGTAGGTGTCACTGTGTCCTAAAATTCTCAGTCCAGCCGTTTCCTTGGCTAAAGAGTCGGCAAAGCGATTACCTTTACTCCTGTCGTGCCCTTTAACCCATCTCAGGATAATGTTATTATCTAACGAGGATTTGGCAAAATTTTGGTGGAACTCTAGTACTAGCCCTGAGGTAACCCGTTGTCTGTTGAAAGCTAATATCGTTTGTCTGCTATCAGTGCAGATTGTTATGTTTTTACCAGGAATTCCTTTCCTGGTCATTTCTTGTGGCGAGTGAGATACCAGCCAGTTATGTTTGGACCACGCTGGTATTCTTTCCTATTCCCCACTTAATCTTTAGGCTTAGCGATCTTGAGTACACTCCTTATCCTGAACCTTTTTTTGGGTTTTCAGCCATCTTTATATATGCGTATTGCATTTGTATCATCTGTCTCATTGTTCTTTTTTTATTTGTGTTTTGTAAGGTTTATTTTACTTAATCCTGGATTCAATTACATCATTGGTTGCCTGCAGCAGAGGTTGCTCAGCCTCAACTGATTCATTCCTACTTCGAGGTTTACACGAGCTGTGCGCAATCGTAACATGGCCATTAACGCATTCCCCTTAACGTGCAGGTCCAGAAGGGTCAGACCAGTAATTAATTCCATTGCCGCGGTTGGTGTTGTTTTCATGGCTCCTGCGATGTTTAAACAAGCCAGTCGCTGTATTTGATATAATTTTTGGATGGCCGTTGCTTGTAGAACTTTCGGTCCCCATGCAATGGCTCCGTAGGTTAACATAGCTCTTATTATTGCAGTGTAGATCCAGGTGATCGCAAGGGGTGAAAGACCCCATGTGCGTCCCACTGTCCTCTGTCATTGCTCATAAGCCACATATGCTTTTTTTGCTCTACTCTGTAGATGAGAGTTCCATGTTAGCTACCTGTCGAGGATAGTTCCAAGGTATTTCACCTCTTCAGAGAGGTTTAGTTTGCTTTTGAAGATTTCTGGTGGTTTTAAGCCCGATAAACTTCTTTTCCTGGTGAAAAAGACCATCTCGGTCTTCTTGGGATTGATCGACAGTGTTCCTTACACCATGTTTCTATTAATGTGAGCCCACCCTGCGTTTTATCGCATAGTGTGTTCACAAATTTGCCGGTCTGCAAGATAACTACGTCATCTGCATCTGCAATTGCGTGTAGAATCCTTTATTGTTGAGGTAATTAATCAGGGTGTCCAGAACTATGTTCCAGAGAAGAGTTGATAAGACCCCTCCCTGTGGACATCCCCTCCTACAAGTACTATTCCATTAAAATTTAAGAGCAGAATGAAAGATTTTTCTCACTTTTCCAATTTAATTTCAGTAAAGGCTTATGAATGCATCATTGTTTTTCATGACGTGGACTTGAATCTGACTTTACTTAGAACGTTTTTATTTCTGTTTCATTATTTTATTGTCACCAACAGAATTCCAGTAGCACCAAACATCTCAGGCAAATTATCATCAAATTTCCCTAACAAATGAAACAAAACGTTTCAATTCAAATTTTACTAACAATATCAAGCAGGTCATTCCCACCCGTTATTCCCGCATCCATAAAAGTAAACAATCAAGTTGTTTTCGAAGATCGTAAATCGAGCTGGAGAATAAACACAGAAAAAAATTCAATACGCAGTTACGGGTTTGAACAATGAGAGAGGTAATTGTAGGGATCTGTTGTAATTGAAGCGAAGCCATATGCAATAAAGATGGTGATGATTGGGAATGTAAAGCGTATGGCACGTGATAAATCAAGATTTTAACATGACGTTCAGGGCCGTTTCTAGAACCGCCAATGCTTCCCTATTCACAACACCTAATCATTTCTTCATTCATTTCGGAATCACAACTAACTATTGGCAAGCAGTGTCCTGTTTTTCTTCGAGAAACAGTGTAAGGATGGAACTGCTACCAGCTTTTTAAAATTTGATGCTGTAAACACACCGCTCATCCAACACATTCAGTGCTGTAGTATCAAAGGATTCGACGCTCCCACGGACATCGAATTGTTTATAATAAACAGTCGGAAATTGATATTGTGTTTAGTTCATTCGCTGTTGTTATTATTGTTTTTTTGTTTTTATAGTACGGACTTACCACAAAATATTCTGTAATATCCTTGAATTTCCTTTTTATATGAGCGCACGCCTATGGTAAAAGAACGAAATTGGCTCCGCACTTCATTTCGAGGCCACCGAGAACTTTGTGAATTTATGAATGAAAGTAGTGGGAGTGGATTTACTTGTTGATTTTTACTGTGTTGTAAATACCAAAAAAGATAATCTGAACAAAAGTGAAGGTTACTCTTTTTTTTCACTTTCAAGGCCAACTGTAGTGTTCATCAATCCTTTCGTAAGAGTGAAATGATGGAGAAGATTTAGAAAAATCAAAAACTTGATGACTGGTCAACCTTACGAATGTAGGGATAACATTCAAGGGTTCATTTGATAAAGTTTTCCCTCAATTAGTGTCCAAAATGGTATCCTGTTGGTTCAATACCGTAACAGAGATTCTGTTCAAAGCAATACTGCGTGGACTAACATCATCCAAAAATCATGGTGTAGTTTCATACATCTTAGTCTTTAAATGATCCCTTCGAAAAATCTAATGGGCATAGATAAGGTGATTTTGTGGGGTCACTCTCTTGATCCCTTCCGACCAATGAATCTACGCATAAAGATCTCTTTCAAATACTGACGAAAAGCAGTTGCCCGTTCACGTTGGATTACCGACTCATTTTTATTGTAACAGTTACTATGTACAAGGATGTCTGTCAATATCAAGAATGTCAATAAATGAAATGCTAAAATAATAATTCATCACGTCTACTTTCGACATTGCGTTCATTTTTTTATAACAAATACTTTGTGAACGAAAGAATAATGCAATTCTTGATGAATAGCAGGCTATGTTAACTACAGAAGGCACAATAACTATTGAATTTTTGGTGGATTTTCTTTTATCTTTCCGATATCGCATTCAAAAAAGTAGTTAGCATCGAAAAGACAAATCGACAAACTATCGGACAAGATATCACTTGGCCCCTAACTTTAATGGAATAAATCCGATAAGAAAAGTTATCTGGATGCAATAACAAGATCTGTCTGGAAATGCTGTGAACAACTAATGAACAGAAACATATTGGTTTTATGTGCTAAGCAGGAATCTTTAGGAATATACATGGGCCCCGAACAAGCTCTGGGAATAACAAAACATGTGGTACGGATCAATAGAACAGAAAAAGTGCTGTGGAAATAAGCTAGGAAAATTTGACGAACATTGAACAAAAGGAATGTAGAAATTAGTGCAAAGATCGAGAACGTTGGGGTGGGTGTCATGGAAAGATGGGGTTAAACATGCAAGAAGCCCTCAAAGCTTCAGTTTTCTTAGAAAGCTTGACAATAACTGACTATACAAATAGGCCTCAAACAGTAAAACAAAAAAACCCTTAGGAGTGATACATAACCCACTGCGAAAAAAGTTTTCAAATTTCATGAGAGAACGTAAAGGTAAGAAGGATAGGGCTTACTTGTTTATAGAAGACGAGGTGTCGGAAGTATTAAGTGGGCTGAAAAGTTCGCAGGCTACAACATAGATGGCGATACTAGTTTCGAATCCATAGATCTCAAGTTAACCCTAACCTTCAAATGACATTTGCACAAATTTCACAGCTGTCGGACTACTAGTTTGTGAGATAGAATATTTTGAGTGAAGCAACTTTTGATAGTTTGAAGGAAATGGTGAAAAGGAATTTTGTGTGTTAATGAAGCATTGATTTATGATGGAAAAAATACTGTTGGATATGAATATTGAGCTATGCGAAAACTCTATTCAAAGTGGGTGCTCACAACAATGAATTGATGATCATGAACTGTATTTGAAGCTGTTTCACAAAAAAAAACAAATATATGCGTCGATATGTGACAATGAATGCAACATGGCTTCATCATTTCACACCAGAATCAAGACGACTGTCATCTGAGTGGACTACACGTAGTGAACCGACTCCAAAGCGTGCAAAGAGGCAACAATCGGCTGGCAATGTTATGGTATCAGTATTTTGGAATGCGCATGGTATCATATTAATCAACTGTCTAGAAAAGGGAAAAACCATCAACAGCGACTATAACACAGCCTTATTGCAGCGTTTGTAGGACGAAATCGCGGAAAAAAGGATCCATTTGAAAAAAAAGAAATTGCTGTTTCATAAAGACAATGCATCATGTCACAAATCAATGAAAACCATGGCAAAATTGCATGAATTGGGCTTCGAATTGCTTTCGCATCCACCATATTCTCCAGTTCTGGCCCCCATCGACTTTTCCAGTTCTCAGACCTCAAGAGAATGCTTGATGGAAAAAAATTTAGTGCCGATCGTCGGTAATCGTCAAAAACCTACTTTTAGGCTAAAGACAAATCGTACTTTAAAAATGGTATCGAAAAATGTATGACCGCTATAATCGTTGTGTCGCCCTCGAAAGCAACTATATTGAATAATAAACTTTTCAGCCAACTGAAGTACGGCCCATTAGCATTCAATGGCCTTCTGGGCAGTGCAGAGCTATTGTCGGCGAATCAGATGATGAAAGTTTTTTCTAAGATAGGTACTACAATAGAAAAATAAAACAGCATTGAATGTTGATAAAACGTATATATATATATATATAATACTGTCTATACAAGTTTATTGACTTGATACACAATCGAGTGTAATGATTTATAGAACGAAAGAAAGTGTGAGAACTCACGGTTGACTGACTCAAGATATGTGTATGTTCGGAAAAAATTAATATTCGCTTGAAATTGAACTGTGGATGATTCAACTGATAAATAAATGATTAGAAATGAAAGGTGAATAAAGTTGAAAGTATTTACAAGTTCTTTGAAATTCGGATGTGGTTTACTGCGCCGAAGGGAAGCAAAGACCATGAAAAAAAAGAGAAGAAGAAGAAGAAATTCGAACTGAACCTACGACAAAAATAATAAACAATATTTACGAACTACCAGGTGAATGTTGAAAATATCCGGGGTTCTATTTATATTTCGGAAATAGCAAATAATAACAAACAATACTTAATGAAAATGGCTTTGCCAAAGCAGTTTTTCCATTCCTCTTGAGACACCTCAAAAACATGGTTTTTTTGAAGGCTCCAACTGCTTCTTCGGCGCTCGTGAATCGTTTACCTCTGATATTCGGGAACGAGAAGTCAATGGGTGCCAAATCAAGACTGTACGGAGGATGAGTCATCAATTCGATGTTTCGACTGCTCAAATATTCACCTGTTTGACGAAATGTGTAAGAGCTCGTATTGTCACAATGAAGAATGATCCGTCTTCGGCGGTTAGTTTTAGGAATTTCTTCGAAGACTATTAGCAAACAAATGGTCGTGTACCACTCAGAATTGACCGTTCTACGTTGCTCAAGCGGAAGAATGGCCATATGACCCATTCAGCCGAAGAAACAGGCGACCATTTGCTTCGCTGTGCTTCTTCCACGAACAACTTTTGTAGGATCTCTCCAAACCGTTATTTTAACACCTCGACGCGTGTTTCGATCACCAGGAGATCATCTTCAAAAGGAAAAGTTTGATATTCCTCCTGAAGATGATCACTTGGTGATCGTAACACGTGTCGAGGTGTTAAAATAACAGTTTGATGTTGGGAAAAGACTCCAGTAATATACAATGAATGTTTGAAAGGTGCAAAATGATTTTTTTTCAGATGAGCACAAAAAACGTTTAAATCGAACCCGTAAGTGTTATTAAAATAATAGACTAAACAAGAAATTTAGTTTTACAATGCACAGATAATGTTAATCAGTAATATAAAATTCGTATGTTCTGTAATACGTAATGTCACATTAATCAGCTGAAACTAATTTAAAAAGTATAACCCACTTTCGGTATTGTTTTAATTGGCCAAGTAATTGACATAAATATGAAAACTTGATCGATTCTATAAAATAAGGTCAACGGTTATTCAATGCTTTATTTTTTTTTAATATCAACTCTTTCTAATGTATTCTTCGAAGGAATTTGCTTTTACTTACTTATTATTGAAGTGCTTAGCAGTATTACACTTAGAAATATTCTTTGTTAGATTCTGGCTTACCTGAAAAAAATAAAAGAGTTATCGTTAATAAAAATAGATGAAATGATCATTTATTTGATTTTTTATGTCTAATATATCTACAAAAAATGCAACATGTTACACCTAGCAGAACAGAGGTATGATATGCCTAACATTAATGTTTATTTTGTCACATCAGCTTGTCATTGAAGAGGGTTCACTTAATTTTTGATAATATGTAGTTATATGCAGAGTTTCAGATAACTTTTATATCACCATCGATTTCTCACAAATTTAACAATGTATTAATCGCTTCAAAATAAAAAACTAAACTTTGAAAGAGTAGAAATCTATTTTCTAACCCTCGTTTCTTCCTATATCCTTAGAAACTGTATACCTCTTCATTTATTCGTTTTCAACAGATCTGTTGACAATCCCATGAATGTTAATTCCTATCAATTAAAATTAGTTTCCGTATGACAGAGAAGGTTATTACGGCTGTAACTGAGTGTTAATTAAACACTTCAGTCATAAGAATTAGATCATAACTCAGGTGTGACTTTTATAAAACATAATTAAAAATATGGGTCATGACTATATTCTCAATTTCAATAATACCAACGTACCATTACGATGCTTACATTACATTGATGAAGTCATAAATGACGGTAGTATATTTAAAATAAAACTATTTTCTTAACATTAATAAACTTGAGTATTTCCCATCAGATTAATAATCTCAAAGATTTATTTCCAATAACATGATTCCCAATCACAATTTTTATTGGACTTGCAATGATAGTTGGATGAAATCTTGCAACTGAATTTTGAAAAAATCATTCTACACTGACTGAGCTGAAATTTTGCACACGTTTAGTTTGGCGCCTCCGCGTAGGCATGGAAATCACAAGGTTTAAAATATGTTTTTTGGGTTAACCAGCTATCGCACCCCTACGAACGACAACCCTCAGAGCTAAGGACTAACGAGGTCTTACCTTTTAACGTGTGATTCCTAACACGGGTTGGACGATAGCCAGTGGAAATCGAGCGTTCAGCCTGCGGCTTAAACCATCGACTCACACATCGGCCGATTGACTGAGTGAACAAAGCACCCCAAAACGCTAATTATAAAAAATCACCCCTGCACACGTGTCTGCAAAAAGTCGTGACTCTAATTATTGCCGATGGTAAGTTGTGAGTTTTCAAAAACAGTATTGCAAGTAATTTTTTTCCTCAAATATGATAGAAACAAGACGGTAATTCTGGGTTAACATAAAGGAATGAATAATAAGTTTTCATTTATCATCAATGGAATTTGATGTGTTCGCGAAATGACAACTTGAAAAGCACGTTGTTTATAAAATAAAATAAAGCTTTCTAGTTGATACGCCCTGTAAATCGCCCTGTAGAATTCCGAGATATTTCAGTGATGTAGACTTGGGCATTACTGTTAAATATACCGTGAAGAGAAGGTACCGAGGCAGTGCCGTAATGGGAAGAATCGGAAATTAATAGGGCCTGAAATGAAAAAAAGCAATTGGTCGTTCACGTTTCTACGAGACGATTTACCAAAGGAAAATGACCAAGAACACGAAACACGCTGGGGCGGAAATCAAAATGAGTTTTTCAAATTTACAGAGATGTTGTATAGTTGATGACTAAATGACAATCGAAATTGACGAATCACTTCATAACATGAAATGTTATGTTTATTGGAAAGAAATCAAAAAGCATCAATTGTAACACTATAAAACAGGACTCGTGATCTACGGAAGAGAAGCCAAAACGTCAAAACTTCCTAAATGGTAAATAAATATTGAATCAATTTCCTTGGATAATTTATACCCACAAAAAAGTCGGAATTGGGGCATTTCTATCTAAGAAATAAGATAGAGATGATCAACTTAGTGCAGAAGCGCAAATACCCATGAGACATTTCTTCAATGTTGAGAATCTTAGTTTATCTAAATATTGAATCTATTCAAATTAGATCAATTGTATTGCAGACCAAGAAATTGGACGTATACAATGGTTAGTTACCATAGAATTTTTCATTAGGCGCTTCCTATCTTTAAATTTAAACAAAACAAAGTCTATGTGAGATATTATCGATATTTTTATTCGTTCGAAAGATCCTATTGAAGATCCTATTGATTGCGAGTAGTCCTCTTGGTAGGACGATTATGGCGACTGTAAAATGTGCGAAGCGCGTGGTACGTTACCCGAACAGAACGTCAATTTTGATAAAACAACGTTATTTGCACGTGACAACTAATAGACTTCAACAAGATGGCTGTTATCAATTGTCAAAGTTGTAAATAGAATTGATGTAGCCACACAATAGCAAGCGGTTTCATTGAAACTGAACTTTTTACTGATATTGCTGTAGGATTTCCAAAGAATCACTGAACCCTAATACTAATGAGTAATTTTTTTGCTGGTATCTTTTTGGCAACACTGTTTTTGACAGATAACGCGTGAATCGTGTCTTGTGTCATTGTCAAACTTGTTCAGTTTGGTCCCAGTTTACATTATTGGACATTAAACCACCAACCCGGATACGTAGAGTGAGGACCGGAAAAATTATTGCGGCTGTCTCCGCCAGTGTTCGTGATGACCGTGAAATGTCGATTCGCCGCCGTTCACAGCAATTGAATCTCTGTTACTCTACCACGTGGAAAATTTCGCGAAAGGATTTGGGTGTAAAACCTTACAAGATACAGCTGGTGCAAGAATTGAAGCCACAAGACCTCCAACGTTTAACATTTGGTAAATGGGCGCTTCACTAGAGTGAAGATCAGCCGCAAGCATTGCAAGAGCTACTGATGCATCCCGAAAAAATCACTGTTTGGTATGTATTATGGGTCGGTGGCATCATCGGGCCGGGCCGTACGTCTTCAAATGGCTGGAACGTTACTGTGAAATGGAAGAATTGGACATGCCTGACATGTGATTTTAATAAGACGGTGCCACATGCCCCACGGCAGGCGAAACAATGTCCCAGTTAAGAGCCGCCTTCGGTGAACAGTTTATCTTACGTTTGGGACCCGTCAATTGGCCGCCTAGATCGCCTTTGGATTATTTCTTGTGGGGTCTTGTTGAGGCTCACGTCTACAGGGATAAACCAGCAACGACTGACGCTCTGGAAGCCAATATTGAAGCATTTATGCGTGAAATACCGGTCGATATGTTAGAGAGAGTGTGCCAAAATTGGACATTGCGCATGGGCCATCTAAAGCGGAGCCGCGGACAACATTTGCATGAAATCATCTTTAAACATTAAATTATATTGATCGTTCTATCGATTCCAATAAAATTTCATCAATTTTTTCAACTTTTTTGTGTTGTTTTGAAAATGAAATCCTATACCTCTTAAAAAATCACCCGTTATAATGTCTATATACTGGTGAAGACTCATACAGACGCTCAATATGAAGATTTGCGAATTTTTCAACGTAATGATATGAATTGTGATTAATTTCACAGAATGATGGCAAATAAACAATTTCGCGGGTTTTTGCATACGCCTCACGTATTTAGTTCAAAGAAACACTTTCATGTAGGCAACATAGGTCAGTTGGCAACTAAGATAAATAGTTATTTTCACTAATACCAATACCGTCTGGCAACTTTCGAACATGTTGGGTCTACAAGATTTTCTGAAACGAAAACGCATTTACCAAACCACCACAGGGTAGACATCTAAGCCATTCGATTGTAGTCATTTTAACTACAATAAACCAGTGATAGCACCTTTTCGTGAACCAAGCCGGAAACAGGAAGCATGTCCATTTAATATTCTTCATTCAATTAGCCAGGAAAGTATTTTTTTGGCAAGCATTTGTATTTGTATTGCTTAGGAATGTTGGACTCGATAAAGGGATACTTTTTTATAGCTCATTTACTAAAAATATGTGAATTTGTAACTTACTGAATCCAATTGCCGATATCGGCAAAGTAACAACCTCCGCGATGAATCCATGCTCAGAAGAAGCGCCATTAGCAAACAATTTCACACTCAAGCTGGGCAGCGTGGATCGGAACAATCTGTTTCCGTTATTGGTTGTCATCGTGACTCTGTCAATAACTTTGGACGACACGTTGTAGATGTCGCCGTCGTACATCTCCAGAAAGTCCGGTATCCCGTACTTTGTAGTGGAATTAAACAAGTCGAACTGCAGAAGCCTCAATCCTAACGGCTTGATATTGAAATCGCTTCGGAATATTTTGATGCAGTTTACCGGGTGGTTGTCATATTTGTAGTAAAGCAAGATTCTCTCCTGGATCCTTATTTCCTTGTGGGTGTCGCAAATGTCAACGAGGCCGAACAGGTGGTAAGGAACGTTCAGCCCCTTCAAAGGGTTGAAGCTGGACTCCTCAGACTCCCTTCCTTCTCCGGAAAGGGAGAGTATGTTTATTCCTGCCCCTAAAGAGTTTTGTATGTCGTTTCGAAGCAGAATCATGGTGTTGGTGGGCGATATCAGGTCGATGCCGTGCGAAGCTGAGTTATTTATTTCCACGTAGCTTATCGTAGGGCTCTTGATGATGCTCTGTACGGCTGAGGACTTCTCGTTGTGCAAAATGCCCGCTCCCGCGATTTTCACATACTGCAGCGTGGATTCGTGCGCCTTAATCGTACTGTGCGTGTGTATGTCATGTATCCTGTGATTGTAGAGCTGCTGTTCGAACTCTGCGTCCGTGAATCTTACCCCTCCCCAATAGCTGGTACTACTCTTGAACCGATCGCAGTGGATGAAAACAAACTTCGAGTTCCACTCGCATCGGTGTCTGTGTCCGAATTGCTGCCCGTTCAGTCTTATCGGGCAGTCTTCGTACCTTCTTTCGGTTCCCGTGCACTGCAAAGGTTCGGGCCAGGTCCAGATCCTCGACAGGGAGTTGCTGTGGAAGTCGATGCGCTCTCCGAATTCGAAAAACGCGCTCAGCGGGTCAAGTCCGAGCTCTCTGCATACCACCTGGGCATTGCGCTCGGTGAACCTTGAATCGCACATCGGTATCCACTGGAGGGTAGTTCCGTTGAAGTACTCGAGGAAGCCTTCGTTTATGGGGCCTTCGTCGTTTTCTATGCAGCTGCGGCTCTTGCAAAGCCTGGAACAAGATTTATGGTAGGGCTTGAGCGATTAGGTTTTCAAATTCAAATGAAATAAAATCAGTTTCACGTCATCCATTACGCTATGAAATAAACCTAGTGGAACCAATCCAATTTTGCTGTTGGCAGCAGATCTAATATTGCCTTGTTGTACCCAATATTTTGTTATTGATCGATTAAAAATTGTATGTTGAAGGTTAGAGAGTTTGACACCAACTGTGAACAACGTCCGTCGTACTCTGGAGGATATTACAAGCTACCCCTCCCGATGTGGACCTTGCCAAGCTACCAAGGTCATTTGCATAAACTTGCAGATCTACTTCTCTTCTGCTGAGGGCATCAAGCAGACTATCCATCAGGAGCGACCACAGAAGGAGAGTAGTAGTACCCCACCTTGAGGGCAGACCTTGATGATTCTGAACCTAATTGCCTCATCTTGAAGGCCATTGGTATATAGAAAAAGTGTTTGAAATTTTACTGATTGTTTCAAGACAACAAACATGAAAATTATGCTAGCGAGATCGATAATCAGCATCGTCGATAATTAGCATGGCTGACTATCATTCTTTTCACTACAGGTTTAACCAATTTTAGGATTTTCGATTCCTCATTTATATTTATATGATTATATATATGGAACACCTTTGATATCGCACTCGAATGATAATTCAAATATATTTTGTTGAATTCATAATGTATGTTCATTTCCACAAAACATCGAGAATCGTTAGAGTCTCGGAAATTAATTTATCTAGAACGTGCTTAATTGTCGTATCATAATCGTGTTTTTTTTTATTTTGCAAGGTTATTTTAAATGTTAGCTCTGTGCGCCAAGTTGGTGTACAAACATAGGCCTTTCACTGATTTTCTTCAAAATTAATAGACTATAACTCACCTAATTGCTTCCTGACCGTAAAACTGCTCGATTTCCCTTTTCTCTCTAATATCCAAAAAACCCCTTTCATCTTTCATCAAATTTTCAGAAACCGAAACAGGCCGCATAACAATCTCACTTCCTGCAAACCCTCTGGCGTTCAAAACGCCCAGGACGAGTATCCCTACATTGGGCGCAAACTCCATCACGACCCCAGGCATAATCGTCAAGGTCACGTTGGGCATCACGGTGATATCTTTATGTACAAGATAAGGTCGCCCCCTATTGGTCAACCTCAAATCTTCATAGATCCTCCCTCCTAAGTCGTCCAAGTCGATGGTGGAGTTAACTGAAAACGTAGCCGAGTAGCTGGATTGGAAGTTGTCCTCCAACAAGTAGGGTTTGTACTGGGCGATGGCGTGATCGTTCCAATCGTCAAAATCGAATATCTTGCTCTTTATTTCTTTCTCGTTATCGGATCCCCACCAGTTCTCCGCCACGTTGAGGAAGTTGTTGATTTTCGCAGTCTTTATTCCCGCCAGTAAGTGATAGTCAAGGCTGTTGCCGGAAAAGAGATTCCTATTGACTCTAACTTTCTGAATGCCTCTGAATCCAACCACGCAAGTGGGTTCCCTGTCCAACTGTAACACCCCTCCTCTTGCTCTTAAAAAGTATTTGTTGTTCCTCAGCTCGTTATATGTGAACACTGCTGGCACGCTTCCGATTATTTCGCTCTGGCTGTTCGAGCTGAACTCCACGACGTAGAGGCCATTGTTGTTGACGAACTTGTTGTTCATTATCAGTAATTTTTTCTCCATGCCCTTCAATGCCAGCAGGCCTTTCTTGCAGTTATTGTCCTGGAAGACGCTGTTGGTGATGTTGACAATAGCGAAATGCCCGTCGACGGTAATTTCAAAGTTCTTGTTGTTGGACCAGGTGTTGTTGTCCATATAAATGGAGTGGGTAAAGTTTTCGTTGTACTGCCACACGTAGGGAAGCGACATGTCCAATCCTCCTCCTGAAAATCATTTGAATAATTTCATATAAGATTATTTGAAACGTTGGTAGCATCGTAAATAGTCCACAGTGCCCCACGTTGGGCCCCTATATTAAAACTAGATTTCTGATCCATAGGAAAAATAATCATCAAATCCATTTTTTACAATCTTCGTATACAGTCCACTTAGAAAAATCAAGGCTGTCTGAGAATAACACCAAAGGAGATAAAGGGACCGTTGTATATTGGAACAATAAGGAGATCTGTGACGAAAATCGCATGACATGAATGGCATTTTTGAAAAAGAAGGATTCCCAAGTTTTTGCAACAGCAGAGTTTATTTATCTATATGCTTCGTATGAAGAAGCTGGTTATAAAATTAATCAAACACAAAAATTCGCTTAGAACAACTGGAATATCCATGAAAATCTAGATAGATGGAGTTCTGTCTCAATAAGCGCAGGCAAGTTGGTGAGAACTTCAATGTTATTTAATGAAAGCTTGATTAACTATGACCTGCTGCAGAGCTTAGCATTGGAATCTGTTCTGGTTTCATTATATATAAATGACCTTATACTTTTTTTTTGAAAAATTATTTCCTTTTGATAATTTATTATCTGTTCAGA
>WOGO01003909.1:0-13780 GCA_015342085.1 Leptinotarsa defecta | reverse complement strand
ATGGTCCAGGATACATTTAAAGGACATTATATTAGTCTTGGATATATTGAAAGTTAATAAATTGGCATCCCATCATTGTTTAACTTTGCCTATATCATGATCTACCCTAATTTTGAGTGCATCAGTGCTTCTTCCATGTCAAAGTATAGACGTGTCGTCAGCAAAACTTGTGAATTTGCCTTCAATCGATATAAAAGTCTTCGCATTTAACGAATTGTCTCTGAAATTGGAGCAAATAAAATTGGGTTTATTGGCAAAAGTAGTCAATTGAATTCTCAAAGTACCTTCCAAAAACTATTAATTTTCAGAACTGATTACTGTTGAACTTTTTTTCAATAAAAACCACTAAAGAAAATATTATGTAGGATAGTGGCCGGACGGGTTGACGTGGGTGGTTTGCTCCACTCACTCAATCTACCGCTGTGTCAACCGGTGGTTCGAGCCGCGAGACCGGACGATCGAATTTCACTTCCTATCGTCCAATCCGTATTAGGAATCACTTGTTGAACGGTAAGACCTTGATAGTTCTTAGCTAGCACAAAAGCTTCGTCCGGGGGCACAGTTTTCTTGCGATTATTGCACACATGATGTTATTTCTCTCTCAGGATATATCTTCAGTTTTTGGCAAATATCTCAGATACTTTAACTTACAGGAAATTGGAATGTTATGACTTCTAGGTTGAGTATCGATGAGCCTAACTGATGTCAAATGCTTATTTGTCAATTCAGTTCTACAAAGAAAATATGAGGAAAAATATAACCACATACCATCGTAACTACGCCACTGGTTTACGAAAATTAAAAATTATAACTCAAGTTATCACGTTGATGAACATTGATTAATGCATCAAGTTTGAAATTTTTTCCTCCAGGAGTTGTAGAGAAAAATTCTAATATTTTCTCGTACCTTTTACATCCTGTATCTCACAGGGGATGCATTTTAGCACATACCTTAATGGGAATCTGTAGTCGGAGTTTGTCGGTCTTATTCTGACTCACCCTGTATATAAATATAGATAAATATATATTTTTTAAAATAATATATCGTTGTAACTGATATTTATTTACAATGTATCAAGTTGAAGATAATTCACTGTGATTATAAGTGATAAAAGTGGTTTTACTTTTAGAATTGGAGGTAAGTTGACGGTGGTATGTATTATTTATTTACATCGTAAACTAAAAACATTTTTACATAATTATTTAATATGTAATAAGTGTATAAATGAATTGATAAATTAATAATAGATACAAATAACAACTACTGAAGTCTGAAAAAATAAAATAATTCCAAATAATAAATTGAATTGAATGTTTTTTTCCTAAGGTAATCTTAAAATTTTAAATAATAAAATTTATCGTCAGGTTGTCCCATATACAGGACAACATGACAATAGTACCAAAGTAAAGTTTAATAAATATTTGGAACACATAAATAAATTTAAATGAATAAACAAATGAATCAGGGAAAAATTATTTAAATGGTGCGTTATAATAAAACTTTCAATGTATCAAATACTTTTTTTATTATCAGTGTTGTGTTCTCTATAAACTTGGGATAACGCGAAGGATAAAATTTTTAGAAAAATTTCTAGAAAGATGTCTATCTTGTTAGCCCAAAGAAGTTATACTTCTTTGGGCTAACTCTATTTTGTATTGATTTTGACGGCTTTGCCTATTTATGATTCTGATGATTCTATCTGGCAAAGCTATGATACAAAAAACTGTTGTAAAAACATTCTAATGACTCTTCGATTAGTTGAAATTGAAATAAATTCGTATCATCACTACGTTTTCACTATCTAAAGCCAGGCACAGAAAAGATGCTTTTAAAATTTCATCCTTTACACATAGAATCGATATTGATTCAAAGTTCAGGCAATACTACCACCTGTTACATCCGTCCGTTCATACACAGGGGAGCCCACCTATTCCAAGTATGACATTACTAAAATTAGATATCTCTGTCTGTACCTCACTTTTCACTTTACGTTAATCACTATGAAAAATAACTTTATGACAGAACAAAAGAGGAGGAATACCGGTTGATATTAATTTGTATACTTAACCGTAAAATGAATAAAAATAATCAAAACAAACAGTATGGACTGCATAGACTGCAGACTGCTCAGAGAAATTCCAGATCTGTGAAAATAGAAAAAAAAGTAATTGGTATGTTACAATCTACAATTCAAAATTGACAAAGAGTTTTCTTTGTGTTCAGATTGTCTCGTGAACAATATAAATTTTAAAGTGGAAATAGGGAATGTTACAATATTTAAAATAAGCAATACATATTAACGACCTCTTGAGAAATTGATTATGAGCAATCTATTGTTGTTCATTCGTAGATGATGAATTAATGATGAATAAAATCGCCCTGTTTTGCAGCAAAGCGGTTCTCAAGATAACTAACTTATGTTCAGACTCAACTCAATCCACTTTTTCTGGTTAAACATTGTTTCAACGACGAATAAACCATTATTTTAAATGTATAGGTACCTCAAATTGTGAACCGTAACGCTACTGATTTGAGAAGGTCTGTAATTTAACAAACGACTTTCTGTCTCCCCGTCATGACAAATCCAAAAATGAATGAAACACTTCTCATTTTCACACATCTACGAGTCTTATTGTGATTTTGGTGAGGCTAATAGCCATTCAATTCGCCAGCGCCAGCGTTCTTCCATCTCTTTCCTTTTCTATGACCATTTTACCATTACATGTCCAAGTCGGCCGCGCTTGTTGATTGTCGCATTTTATTTCTTCTCAACGTAAACCAGGTGCGAGAGTCTACCTCTTCTCACGTTTGAGGTCGCTGCAGTAGTTCGCAGTAACGGTCGAAAACTTTGAACTCCTGCTTGACACTCATTCCTCTGCACGCTGTTATGAAGAGTGGTGGTTGACGTCACACAGTTTCTCGCGCGTCAGTTTCGTGAATGTGTAAGATCCTCGAAGCTGAACAGTGAAATCTGGATTATTTGTGCAATAGATGGATGTTTAAGGGATTACGAGTGGATATTATATCAAGTGATGGTTGAAATAAGGTGAAATTGTGTTATGTTTTTTTGTTTTGTTTTCGAGGACAACCACCAACAATGAGGATTTAAATTGTGGAGTGCGTGTATTGGAATTTTTACGAACTTGACGAACTTTCACAACGAAAACGATGGGTCTCTGCACAAAAGTGACGCTGATTTTCCTACTAGGTATGTTGCATGTTCTGTTAATCTAATTTTCTTGGCATTTCAACGGTTTCATACGCCGCCGGCTAGATTCGAGTGATTTTATAGATTCCCTGACATTTTCCCGGTCAAGCGATAAAGGATTAAATTATTCAGGATCACTGTATGATAATCTCGTATCGGAGTTGTTGAATATTGCTCATCTAAAAGGGCCTTCTGATGACTTTGAAAATTTGCCTAATTTTGTAAAAAGCCCTTAGGCTAATCCGATTAAATATTGGGTGTTTGTCATCCTGCCTGGAGAATATACATTTTCCTGACATTTACCTTTACGACTGTTGTGTATTCGAGTAAATGAATAAAAAAATGATCTGTTTGTATCTAATCCTTGAAAAATTTTTCATTTACCTTAACTTCCTCTTAATTTTATCTTTGAAATGAGAGGTGTACGTGGATAGTCTTCGAGTTTTGGATTTTGACCTTTTTATTTTTGTTTTGCCAGAGGTTTTAACCTAAAATTTTCAAGTAGATAAGTCACAGAGACTAAATTGGATGCTCCTCATTTATGAAAATATATGAGTAGTTAATAGTGGTAGTAGGTGAATTGCTCTCTCGGTAAGTAGTTTAGGTGCCATTGTTCCTATTTTCGAAGCTAGTGTTTAAAATGGGGCCCACATCAGATCTGACACACTAACGAAAAATATCTCAATCCTTTTATGTTTTAGAAAGGTTCAGAACAATATTTTTCTATATTTTACCCATCATTGAAGTTTTCATTCTTTTTGATATTTTAGACAACTCGTCTTTCTCTTTCAATCACCTTCAGTTTACGTGTTTTCCCGTATTTCTTCCTTCAGTACACTCAGTTCACCTTTCTGGTCGCCTTTTTTATTGCTACTTAGAATGCTACTATATTTATTCAATAATGTTTTTCTCTAGATACCTTTTTCCTTTTCAGTAGTAAATTAATTGATTTATATTTACTTTCATCACTTCTGTTTACCCTTCTTAATTCCAATAGAAGCATCTTTATAACAGTAATTTTTCATAGCTAGAACTGTAGTAGCTATGTTAATCTGTAAGACTTCCTTAATTCTTAGCTCGCGAAAGTTTCGACTTCGTGAGGAGACGAAAGATGGTGAACGGAGAAAGACATTTTTAACACAGTATTCACCAAATATTTATCGTCAATAATATACAGTAAACTTCAACAAGCCTTGAACTATTTTTGTTATCCCAAATCCCCAAATAAGGAAACGTTATGAAGTATACAAGAATAGAAAGCTCAAACAAAATTCTCTAAAGAAGTCAAATTATGGCGAGATTCCTGTAACACTCGTAAGTTGATGATACTACCATCTTTTTTTTCGTATTCAGTGAGTAGTAAAAGAAAATTCCTCTAATTCCTTGGTATATTTCTTAGTGAAACAAAATTGACTGTTCAACACTAGGTCCAATCTCTATATTTACCCGCATTTGCGTTTGGATTCCAATTCAGTATTCTGTCCTATTTTCTGTATTTTTTGAAAGACGATCTAAGTAAATTCATTAATAAAATTGTCAAGTGATTGGCAATGGCTACATCCACAATGTTTACTGGAACGAATTCCAGTAAACGCTTGAATTTTACAGTATACACTAGATTGAATGTAAACAAGCCTGCATGTAAAACTTGGAATTTAAGTGAGTTGTCAGATTTTGAGTAAAAAAATCTGTTTATGATAGGATATAAGTCACCAGTTGAGAAAAGAGAGAGCTTTCAATAAATCCTACCTCAAATTAAATGAAACTACTCTATCAAACCAAAATGCCACACATTCTCAAAACACATGTCAACAGTCAAGATGGCGCCAATATTAGAGGGTCTGAACTGAGTTTAGAGAGTGTGAGAAGTGTTTTTGTTGGATTCATTTCACTAACTTTACCTGAGTATCATATTTAAATAATGACTTGTAGGTTATTTATACCATTTTATGGTAGATGACCCCTTTTACTTCTACATAAACGTTTCCTTGTCATAAAACAAGGACTTCATTGGCGTCATACTTTTCAATATTCAATATTAAAAAAATATTTTGTATTTGTTACTTTCTCTTCTTCGAAATATTTCATCCTCTTGTAAAGATCTTTTAATGAAACCATCTGAAATGAAGATACACTCACTTTTATCTAAAATTCAAGAATTACTTGCGTATGGAAAGATCAGAAAGTTATTGGAATTATTTACAATCATTACATAAGAGAGGCCCATTGACTTTTCAATCCTGACTAATTATTAATTCAATAGTTAAAGGTACCCCGAATTATATGTTCGATGTGGTGGTTTTACGTACGAGTTGATTTTGAGAATCTTACACTGTCTATTGATACAAAATTGACATTCGCATGTTGAATTCGTTAAAAATAAAAAATTCATTATGTTTTATAACATTACAGCTTTCGATGAAGCTAATAAACATTAGGAAAAGATCAAACAGCTAAAAAGAGTATTACTTACTTTCACAGACCTCTTTCAAAAGACTGTTGAATTGAAAAGGACATTATTTTTTCTATCTATATACCTTAACTTCGATTTTCTTTGACTTATTCATTTTTGTCTTCCCATTCCAAACATGTTTTCTCAACCTGATCCTATTTTTAACAAAGATCAAATAACCAATACTTCTAATTGATTGAGAGAATCTTTTATTTATTTAAGGCTTCCTCGTTAGTTCCTCAGACTTTCCTTTGGACGCTATAATTAGAAATTTTCTTCAATTTGTTTTTCCTTGATTACTTTCGTGTTTGAAGGGTTGTTTTTCATACGGACGTTCAAAGCTTGGGAACTTTTTCCTTTTTTGCGAGTAAGGTTTCCTGTTTACCTTTAAGAAATTGGGCAAGTAACGATATTGAATGAAAATTTCAGTAAGTCGAATTAGTCTGTTATGAGCTTGGTTTCAATTCTACATCAGTTCATGAAGGAAATATATAACACATATAGAATTGTTTTTAACTGATACGGCAGAGTGTTTGAATCTATTTGAAGTATTTTTACAAAAGTAAACCTGGTCGTAATTGTGGATCTAGCCAAAGTTGTCTCTTCAAGGATAGAATTTACTGTTAATAATATAAAAATGTTCATTCATGTCTTTTTCAGATTACAATGATTTGTTTTGAAAAGTACTTCGTTTCATGTTTCTTAGAATAGAACATGATTTTATTTTCTGGAGACAGTACAGGCTGTATGGAAAAAGTCAAACAAAGGATTTGATACAAAATGCACATACCATCAACAAACGAATGGCAAACACCTCATAAAAACATATTCTAAGGAGTAGAAGCAATTTTGCACTAGACATTCCATTAGTTTTCTTTTCAAAATGAATATTGAACTGCTATTTTTTACGTTTTCTGGAATCGAATTGAATATTTTTGGAGCCCTGAAGTTTGAGGCATTTTGGGTTTCAGAAAGGACCCATAAAGTTATTTTTGTGCCTTGTGTTATACTCATGTTTAGAACCAATCTGGGGAATTAATATTTCCAGGCCTTTGAATGCGTTTCTTCAGGAGGCTCTAGATAAGGCCTACAAAGGTATTTGTCACGCCACAAAATATCCTCATTGAATACTCAAAAATCATATCGATATGTTCTAATAGTGCTCAAGTTTTACCTAAAACTATTTTGCGACTCCATCGACATATTTCTATGTTCACGTAATTTGATTATTTATTGATATTTCGTTCTAAACTGTTTTGTTTTAAGGCGGATCTCTAGCAGACGGACTCGCTTGCGACTAGTTTTGTTTTCAAAAACAGAAACAAAAAAACTTGTTCTAGTTGAAACTTGAGTTCCAGCAAACAGACAAAAATTATTCTGATTCGCGTGTTTTCTTGGGACATGTTTTCTGTCGTTTCCACTACAGTTTTCATCATGGCGTTTCTCAAAGACGAAATTTTTATAACTGCCCGTGCGGTTTTTTTTAGTAATATCTTTTGAGCAAAGAAACTGACATATTGGATTAGATCATTGTCAAGAAAACGAATTAATTTTTAAGGAATAGATAAAATTATGGCAGATTTGGAATGAATGAATGGAGAACTGATATCGAATTTTACACACATCACAAATAACCACTTTAAATAAAGTAATAAAAACAAAATAGTGAACTGAATAGTTGCTTGTTATTGTCGCCGACCATATAGCGAACTCTTTTTATGAAAACACGATTCTGATGGGACATTTCGTTGTTGGAAAAAACAGTGGCCCGCGACACAAAGTTTTCAACTTTAATCAAAGCTGTTACATTTTAAAGTTGGGGGGCTAATAGAATACAGCCAAAGGGGCTGTTATGATACACAACACGGGGCTATTGTTATACTACCTTTGATATTGATGATGTTATATGTCAAGATGGGAGTGATTGCGATTTGGAAGACTTGTGTAAAATAACAGAAATGTAAGAACGAGAGGAACGTGAATTTGTACAGTTTTTTTGAAAACGATCCTCAAGTGAAGTTCACAAGAGTCAGCGAAAAAACTCCATCGACTGCCACCTTCTACGGTAAAGAACATTTGCCAGAACCCCAGCCTGGGAGAAGGGGAAAACTAATTTTCCCTCTTGCATTCAAAAACTACAACATTCAATAAAGAGGAAAGAAGAAAAAAGTAAATAATGTACATAGCCCAGTATATTGAAAGTTCAATTATTACTTCATATTTCAAATGATTGAAGTGCTCTATTAAGAAGAAAGTCAAAGCTTGTGATTAAAAGCAACTGAATCTTGTTTTTTTGGAAAGTGTTACTTTTTTTGGAAAGTGTTACTTGAAAAATTAACTTTATTTTAATATATAAGTGTTTGTTTTGTTTAGGTGTGTACACAGTAAATTTAAAGGAAACTGGAAACTGGATTTTTACCTTGTTATATCCAGGAAATTTTTTGAGTGTCAGCACATGTCAATATTTAAACCTCCACAACTTCGACTAGGTCATGAGCTGTATCACAATACAGCCCATCTTTCCATTGCTACTATGCACTGAAATACAGCACTGTATCACTTTAGGCCCTGCCTTGTATCATATTAGTCCTATTGGGTAGTATAAAGATGCTTAAAATACATATTAAGGGATTTTTTGTTTGATTCAAATGTGTTTATCTTTTGGGTTAATATTCAAAGTTTGTCATTTTGTATAATAGCCCCAGTTGACCATACTTAGTGTATTCGTCAATGTAGTTTTTTCTTCATGGTTTTTATGGAATTTTTTGTTGTATAAGCTACAACAAAGTATGTCATTGTCAATTCTATTGTTTTTTGAAGTTGGGTAAAACTGGTTCAGGTGTTCCTTAAATAAGATTCAAACAAAATAACTCGGTTTTACCTCAAGACTTCAAACTTATCGATATAAATTATCATGAAAAGACATTTTTTTTTCATTCATTAAATTACAAGTCTTCACAGGTAAGGTAACGTCAATCTGTTGACTTTAGATAAGGAAGCAGCAGTTGCGATAAAACGCTTCTATAAATGCATTCTGTCAAGACAGATTTGTGTTTGAACGTGCAGATAACGCAGTTGTTATACATTTGAGTCTCTTATAATGTCAAACATCACCCACGATATTATTTTACTAGACCGTGACTGGGTGGTAAAACTTGCGTGCACGCTTTGAATTTTACTTTGTAATCTCCCGACGAATTTTCCAAGAACGTTAATCCGATGAAGTTGGATGAAGACAGGCAAGGAAAATAGGCAGGTCAAGAAGAACAAGAGAATGTGATGTTAGGTTTCTCGGACGGAGTACGATACAATTTAAAGTTTGCATTAGCCGGAGGTGTATGTATTTAAACAGGGTTTATTGAAAACTTGACAATATTTTCGAAATTTATTTCAATTTTTGATGGCGAAGGTTCGGGAAATACACAAATGTCGTGCAAAACGAACGAAATCAGGGATGAATTCGTACATCAACTGACAAAGGTCAGTTAACCGATTGTCGGCGATTTGTCTCATCTGCTTGCAAGTTTGCAACTGAGATGACAAATCGGAGTCGAAGTAAATGGGCGAAAATTCACGTTTTACTATTCTGTAACTTCACTACGTCATTATTTTACATATATTCGGAAAATATCGGGACCTATTCCGAGAATAGGGTTGAATACCAAATATGTAGAGCTGAAACTACTTTTTACAAATAAATAATAATTATTCCCTGAATGAGTAGCTCTGAGAGTTGAAAATTCAAACATTTTATATAGGTTTACTATTTGTCAATATTTGCTCAATTTTTTAATTTCTCTTTCTTTTTAATGCTGAAAGGTCCATTTACCATTAAGCTGACTTATACAAATTTTATATAATTTCTTTCAATCACGTGAACATCTTTAGATTTAGACCAGATATATGAATCTAGTTCCTAGTCGAGAAATTCAAATTTGAATTTACTTTTTGGTAGAATATCAACAATGCTTCCAATATACCAGGTGTCGTAATACACAGCATAATACAGTTCTTTTATCATTTTCAAATATGTTGAAAAAATTCTGTTTATTCGTTCTCTGATCGAGCCACGGGTAATATTTTTTTTATATGCGGTTATTGTTGTATCTGATAATAAATGTCCTCTTTCATGGGGAAACAGCTAACATAACGTTCATTTTTTCACAACCATTTTTTTTATTATTAGCAGTTATGATCAGAAACGGATACTTTGTTTCTCTTTTCTCGTTTCCCTTATAACTTCAAATATAGTAAGATGTTTTTCATCCAGTGAAGTATTGCTCTATCAAATTGTGATTCAATAAATTCGCATCAATTTTTTCATAGATTTTTCTACGCGATGGATCAAAATTCACTTTTCTTTTTAATGAAGTCCTTTCTCTCCTGGTTGGCGTGAAATGAGGTGCAGAACGGAATGCGTTTGGAAAATGTTACATTTTTTCAGGAGTAGAAGATTGAACTCATTGTAGATGCCCACTAATATAGTTATCCTGCTCAAAGTAAAATCCGAAGCGATGCCACTATCTTGTTGCACTTTTACAATCTTCAACTCGACTTATTGGATACGTGAAACAATATTTTTCACTCAACACTCAACAGTGTTGGGATCTTCAATCGTTTGACTTCGTTTGACTCAACAGTCAACAATTCGGCGGAGGTCGCCCCGACTGTTTTCGAACTATGAGCGATCTTCAATCGTTTGACTCAACAGTTCGACGAAGACCGCCCCGATTTTTTACGAACTATGAGCGATCTTCAATCGTTTAACTCAACAGTTAGACGAAGATCGCCCCGATTGTTTACGAACTATGAGCGATCTTCAATAGTTTCACTCAACAGTTCGACGAAGATCGCCAGGATTTTTTGCGAACTATGAGCGATCGTCTGACATAAGAAGAAGGTCTTAGAATTTCGGATTTATCACAATACTCAACATTGTTGGGATCTTCAATCGTTTGACTTCGTTTAACTCAACAGTCAACAATTCGACGAAGGTCGCCCCGACTGTTTTCGAACTATGAGCGATCTTCAATCGTTTAACTCAACAGTTCGACGAAGACCGCCCCGATTTTTTACGAACTATGAGCGATCTTCAATCGTTTAACTCAACAGTTCGACGAAGATCGCCCCGATGGTTTACGAACTATGAGCGATCTTCAATAGTTTCACTCAACAGTTCGACGAAGATCCCCCCGATTTTTTGCGAATTATGAGCAATCGTCTGACATAAGAAGAAGGATTTAGAATTTCGGATTTATCAAGCAACTGCCTGATTTCGGGATTTCCGAATGATATCTCTTATGATTGCGGGATTTCCGTCGAAAATTAATTCATGGATTGCGGTTGATTGCGGGACGAATTGGCACACGTATTCAGGGATTGGGCACTTCCTCGACTGTATGTAATGAAAAAACCTATCAGAAAAATGTTTGAAACCTACTGAAAATTTCCCTCAATGCCAGACCTCTGCCATTCAAGAACCCTAACATTTTCACAATAAATAGTATATAATATGTAGTTGAGGATGTACGCAGCAATCTGGTTTGAAAATGGACTGTTGAAGGTCTAATATCTTATTGGCAGATAACTGCTGAATGAAAGTTCATCATCCAGATATGACGTCTATCAGAAATACTAGAACTAAGTCGAACAGAACAGTAAACATAACCTATGTTTTGCTCATAATTACTTATAATAAATCAAATAGATCGTTAAATTGAACAAAACTATTACAGTTTACAAAAATTTGACACATATTAATGTGATAAAATCGGAAAAGAGAGGTTAACTTGACGCGCACTCATGTAAATAAAAATCAAAAATTAAACGACTGCAGTATTACAGAATCGTGTTTAACCACTTGCATATATACAACTTTTCAGAGTGAATCGATATTGCACGAAGCGTGTGGTGTGAAACTGTTTGCAGGCCCATTCAAACAGAAAATTACTTCATAGGTTCATAAGTGAACTTGTTTGCCGAACGTATTCGATGATAAAAATACATTCAGGTGATTGAACATGCACGATGGAAAAATCCTTTGTGTTGCAGCTTGAAATTCCTGAATTATGTTAATTTAACTTATTGTGAATATTAGAAGTGATACTTTTAAATGCATTGCTATATTCGATATTTTTTCGAAAATGATTCTCGTTATAAGTTAATTTGGCTGGTGTGAGGCAAAAATGAGAATGTTGGAATGTAATGTAACACCTGGGCTGAAAAGTCTTGAGCTTAAGAAAAAAACGCGTTTTTTTTTTTTAAATTGGCTTTATTCTTCAACTTTATCTCTATCACGAGCCACACATCATTCCAGTGTCGCTCGTAATATTTCCATACCACTTTTGTAGAACGATTTATCTTTTGCATCAAAGTAGGCCTTAGTTTCAACAATAACTCTTTCATTAGAGCGAAATTTCATACCGGTGAGAATTTTTTTGAGGTCTGTGAACAGCCAGTAGTCGCTGGGAGCCAAATCCGGCGAATGAGGTATTTGTATCTGTAGAGTAGGGAGGGTGAGTACAAGCCCACAGCACTTAAGCCACATGTGATCCATTGTACATCCTCCCGAGGAGTTGTCCTCCTAGGTCATCGTCCGTCCTGTCCATTCCAGGAAGGTGCACAGGTCACTGGGAGACATCTCCTTTATATCGGCAGATATAGGCTAAGACTCCCTGGACACACTCTCTCTTATTGACGATAACTCCGGGCACACATCCTGCATAGAAGTGTGTCTACTAGCCCTATATTATGGAGGTGTTTCCTTAGTTGACAGTGGCCAGTCAGAAATCCTACTGTTAAGCGTAGATTTTTCCTGGTCAATGCCAGATATTTCTTAGGCGCCAGCTTCCCAGGGTCGTCCAAGGTGATCCTGGCAAGATTGCATCCTTCGATTCCATCCCATGTCTTTGGGGATTGCGCAGGGATGTAACATTTGGCAATTGTCAAAGTCATCAGGCCGTAGATGCCACTGGGTCCTAACATTCTTAGTCCAGCCGCTTCCGTGGCTAAAGAGTCGGCAATGCGATTACCTCTACTCCTGTCGTACCCTTTAACCCACCTCCGGATAATGTTATTATCTACCGAGGCTTTGGCTAAATTTGGTGACACTCTAGTACTAGCCCTGAGGTTACATGTTGTTTGTTCAAGGCTAATAGGGCTTGTCTGCTGTCAGTACAGATTGTTATGTTTTTGCCAGAAATTTCTTTTCTGGATATTTCTTTTGTGGCGATTGAAATACCAGCCAATTCTGTTTGGACCACGCTGTTATTTTTTCCCACTTAACTCTTTGGCTAAGTGAACTGGAGTACACTCCACATCCTGAGCCTTCTTTGGTTTTTGAGCCGTCTATACGGGAGCAAATTGAAACTCATTTCATGCAATTTTGCCATACTGTGTATTGTCTTTTTGAAGCAGCATTTTCTTGTTCTTCAATTTTTCTCCGTTTTTCCGCAGTTTCAGCCTTCAAACGCTCCAATAACGGTATATAATATTCACTGTTATTGGCATTTCCCTTCTCAAGATAATCTATGAATATTTAATCACGTACATCCCAAAATACCGAGGCCCACAACTTTTCCAGCCGATTGTTGTGCTTTCGGGCGCTTTGGGCGAGGTTCACCATTTGCTCTCCACTCAGATAACGATCGGTTGGATTCCGGAGTGAAGTGATACATCCATGTTTCATCCATTGTCACATATCGACGCAAAAATTCCGGCTTATCATGTTTAAACATGGCCAAACACTGCTCAGAATCATCAAGACGTTCTTGTTTTTGATTAAATGTAAGCTGGCTCGGTACCTACTTTGAACAGGGCTATCTCATAGTCAAATGCTCATGCAATATAAAACTAACACGTTTTTTTGATATCCTTACAATGCCAGCAAACTCACGCAACTTCACTTTTCGATCATTCAAAACGATTTTGTGGATTTTTTTAACACGCTTTATATTAACTTCACCTCTCTGTATGTATGTATGTATGTTTGTTTGTATGTATGTTTGTTTGTAACTCTCAAGCTCGGGATCTCTGTTGACGGAATCATCGGCATTACTGCTTGATCCATTCGCGGGCAGATGGCGCTGTACGTAATCTCATTGATATTTCTTGATCTATT
>WOGO01003908.1:0-13782 GCA_015342085.1 Leptinotarsa defecta | reverse complement strand
CTTCGTATTCCATTATATTCAATATTTAATAAATCTGAACTGTTTATACTATAACAATCAACAATAAAACTATTTTCGTTGGGTAAGTTGACAGCAATAATTATGCAGTGCTTCGGTTTTGTTGTTATATAAACGCCGACAATGGACTACTTGGATATTGCACGCGAATCGTCGGCGTAGCATTGTCAACATGGAAAACGTTTCATATCAATCTGACATGAAAAAATTCATGACGTACTTGGGTTTTCGTGATAACAGTGAGAAATTATTTCTCACCGTAATGGCGGATATTTCTCACTGGGTGAGAAATCTTTCGTTTTGAACGTATGAAAACGATGAGAGAAGTGGCACATTGTATAGCATCCGTAGAAAAAATTTAATGCTCTTGTATATTTCATCATTTTCCCAGAAGTTTCTTTGCAAAACATCTGCATTTTATAAAACTCATACTATAAAAAATGTGTCCAACTGCATTCGAAAATATAAGATAAATCTATGGAAATATTCAATATTAAACTTTTACTTTAATTTCAACCATTAATACATTTCTCCTCATGAGATATTTTCAGCAGTAACTAACTGTATATATTTGAAAGTGCCATTCCAAGCATTTATTTATTCATCGAAAAAGTCATCATTTGATTTTGACCACGGACAATGTAATGAAATCGTTTATAACTAAAGGTATAACTGAAAGCACCGAAACAATCGACAATAGTTTATTGTTAAATGTCTGATTCAGAATTTGTTAACTTCTCAATTAATTTTTTCAAAAAGTGAGACAGACGCTCATTTCTGACCAAGTGTAATTAATAATATACCCACTTTCACTAAAAGCGAGTATTACATTTTGTGAAAAAAAGACAAACTGTACCACTAAAATAAATTGTTGGAGATGCTTTTGAACTCCGGAGTTTTTGTGATGCGAAACATTATACTTTTGTCACGATTTAGTTATATTCTAAATCTGAAAATTGAGAACAAATTTTTCAACCAAGTTGAAAAACATAAATATTCAGGCCTAATAATTGATAAAGATTTGAATTTTGAAAGTCATATAAATAAAAATAAAGAATGGATTGTACCACTGATGAGAGCATTCAGAAGAATATATTTTTTAGATACTCATATACAAATTCTATTTTGTAATGCGTATATTCTCTCTCAACTTAGATATCTCATTATAATTTGATCATCCTACACTAAAAGGCGTAAAAATATAATTCATCGTTCAATCAATAAAGCCATGAAGGTAATATTACACATGGGATACCCCATTTTTGGAATTATACAAAATGTGTCTTTGAATCATTCAATACCCTTTAAAAAAGCGTAATTTCTATTTAAATTATATAAAAATCTCCTGAAAAGTAATATTAGAATAATGAAAAATTCTAAATTGCATGATCATAATACAAAAAGTTTCGATAATTTTCATCTTGATGTAATATACACTACCATAGAAAAGAATAGTTCAATAAATTGCCTGAAATAATGAAAAATCTAAAACAGTTCATATATTTCCCAAAAACATCATAGAAAATTTTTCAGTTCAATGATGATCATCAAATTATAATTATTTGAATGTTGCTGAATGTTCAATCTCTATTGTGAACTTTATCGGTTCCTGCTCATAGATCTAATTTAAAAAAGTATTCAAATCATCATGGTTTTCATTCCAAACAGCAAAGATATATTCAACAAATCTTCCCTAAACCGTTCTGGCGAGTATCAACAAAACATTCTTCAAAATGTTCCATATATATTTTGCTTGAAATGGAAAATAAAGGGGAACTCATAACTATGCCAAGTTCTTGTTGATAGAAATCATCTCCATATTGAAAATATGTTGTGTCTGTGCATGATTTTAAAAGTTCTAATATAGAACTAATATTCATATTCGTTCGATGTTTTAAAGTTGAGTGATTTTCCAACAATTTGAAGAGTTTTATCAACAGGAACATTCTTCTTCTCTTTTTTTATGGCCTTTGCTTCCCTTCGGTGCAGTAGACCAAACAGAAACATTCGTGAAAAGATTTTCAACATCGAAGTTTATTTATGAAATGGGTTATATTTTTCAGGAAACTGTTAATGATCCCTGATATTGGTTTCAAAATTTACAAAGAAGGTCGATAAAAAGTTATTTTCCTCCACAAAAAATTACTTTCGTTAAATATTATCACTACGTTTTGAAAAGTTTAATAATCATGAACATTTTATATTATTCATAACGTTTTGATTATTGTAATTCTCAAATAGATTTCATACTACCTCCGGTTTAAAAGTCTTTCTCTTTTCATTATATTTTCTAGCACTGGCTTCTTAACAAGGGAAAACCAATCTTTAAAATATTCTACCTACCTCATACCATTACTCAACTCTATATTTTCCTCAATAAACGTTGTTAGGCATTCAAAAGTCATCTCTTGTTATTTTCAACAACCTAATAGATATTGATTAGAACAATTAATCGAAATTAAAACATTCTAACAACTAGATTAAAACACAAGACACGGGCACATACCTTCCATACATTGAATTGTTTTCAGTGAAATCATCAGACACCTAAGACTTCGAAAATCATTCTTGTACAACTAAATATAATAATTAGTCTTTATTTACTTGTGATTTAATTTTTTTATCAATTCCAGGCCGTAGCAGTCCTTTTTGTAGCAGTAGCCTACGCCAGTGCTAGTGGCATCGATGCCGAATACAGCATCAAAGGAGACCTTGAAGGTGCTCTTGGAGGACAATGGATCCCTGATGTCCCCGTTGCTGCCGGTCATGGTGCTATCGGATTGGGTGCTGCAGGTCTAGGATTGGGCGCCGCCGGTCTAGGATATGGTGCTCCTGCTCTAGGATTGGCTGCTCCTGCTCTTGGACTGGGTGTCCCTGCTTGGGGATTGGGTGCTGGTATCGGTTTGGGAGCTCATGGTGTTTCTAGAGGGTCGCTCGAAGGTGCTCTTGGAGGCCAATGGATCCCAGACACCCACGGCCACGGCAAATAGGGTTTTGGTGTTGATATGACTGATTGTGCCAATTGTTCTGTATAAATTTGTGTAAAAATATATTTTGAATACCTCAGTTCACAAAACGAGTTTTTCTTGCCCAGAAAAGAATTTGGTTACTACTCTATTAGAAAATATTATCCATAAGAAAAATTAAACGCTACTAACGTGTTTTTAGAAAAAAAAAATATGATAAAACTTTTGTCAATGATTGGGCCCAGGTTCTTACATTCGATTTGAAGAGGATTTCCTCATGACATATTTTCAATTGTTATTGTTTTCTTGAATTTTCGTTACAAAAACAGCAAGGCGGCAGATTTTTTGGGTTCACTTTCGAAAAATGTTTTTTATAACCTTTTCCCATTTTTGTTGTAAGATATTCGTTATCTGCTGCCTAAGTATAGAACTCGTTAGTGTCCTCAAGAGAAAGAAGAAGTTGTTCTAGATTTTTATCTTCAATAACGCTAGTAGTTTTCTATAGTCAATAGTCTATAGTCAACAATAGTAGGTACTTCATCAATCATTACGAAATGGGTCCAAAGTGTTAAGGATTCATATTTTGTGCAGTTCTGAATCTGTAGAATTCAACACCCTAATAGGTATTGGTATATTTTGACTCATTCCTTTTAAGAATTTCAGAGTAATTCATACGACGCCATATACTTTTTAATTTTTCTGGCAATAACTCCAAGGTATAACTTTTGCATCTTCCCCCACTTCAGGCGCACTAGAAAAAATGTTATTCATTTTGAGAATAAATTTTCTTTTTGAGGTTCAAATAATCATGTCATAAATTATTTTGAACCAATCCCGAGGATGGACAGAAGTGCTCAATCTAAGGCGGTGGCTGGGGATGAATAGAAATGTCCACCATAATCTACCGCTTGGAATAAGGCTGGACATAGCAAATCACCTCCAACAACAAGGGCACTTCCTGTGGCGGGCGCCAAGAGCTCCGCCTTAAATAAAGGCTGCCTCTGCTGGAAAGCTCCCTTACTTGTGCACCTCCAAGGAGGGAACCCCAAGAAGGTTGAAGAAGCTGCGCAACGACTGTAATATCGCTGCACCTTCCAAAACTTTCGCGGAGGCCACCGTGAGACACATCAAGGTTGCCAAAGAGAGTGTGTGTTCGGCGAGTCTTGGCCTACACCTGCCAAAATTAAGGAGGTGTCTCCTAGTGACCTGTTCACCTTCCTGGAAAGGACAGGATGGACGATGACCTAGGAGGACAACTCCTCAGGAGGAAGTACAATGGGTCACATGTGGCTTAAGTACTGTGATTCTACACTCACCCTCCCTACTCTACAGATACTTGAAGGAGTATGTGGTGGATGGGTTTCATCTTTAATTGTGGGCGTCATAACTGTCAATGGCATTAGTTGAATAATTTGAGATACTTGATATATTTGAACCAGTTCATTGATTAGAGCTTCTGTTCAAAATCTTAAGCTTAGCTTCCAGTTGATCCTCATCGAATATGGTCAATTTTTAACTGACCGCAAAAATTCCATGTGGAGTCATTTAATGGGAAAGGAAAGAATTGACACAAATCTAATGGCGCCAACAATATATAATATTTTATGTAAAAAAACTAATAAAAACAGGTTTATTCTTAAACTGTTGTGGACAAAAATGATAAAGGAAATGAAATCAGAAAAAAAAAAATTTAAATGTATTTGTTATAGATATCAATCCACTAATGTACAATTGATATAGTAAAGTTTCTGAGTACCTCGATGTTCTAACAGTTTGGGAGCGCTAATGTTCTTCTGGAGCAGCTCCTAACCCACCCTTGCCATCCTTGGAATCCAGTTTCTCGTTCTACCTTCTTGGCGCACATAGCATCATCCCTGATATTCTCGTTGATCAAATCTACAGAAAATATGTATCTTCTTATTTTAAGGAAGACTATCAACTATATTGTTTTTCAAATTCCATTAAGTACACATATATCTTATCAAATATAGGAAGAGACTTGAGGATTCTCACAACCTACACGTTTCCTGACAGATCTTTATGACAAAAGATGATATCTTATGGATGTCATCAATAAAGGAATATAACTTCATTGTTTGTTTTAATCATGCATTGATGAATTAGGAAAAAAATCTTTTTAGCTTCCTAATTTTCTATCTTTATACAAAAAAGTGTTGGAAACCTCCAAAGAAATGAGTTCAGAATGGACTCTTCACAAAGATGTGTAGATCATGTATAGAAGTTACTTTCAGATATAAACTGGAAATAAAAGCCCTCACGAAACATCTGTTTCCACATGAACATTGTGGAAAACTGTGAAGGATTTTGAACTTAGTTGCTTTCTTCTTTCGTCTGTGAGTTTCCCAGATTTTTCGTATAAAGATTGAGAAGTAGAAAGCTAATGATGTTTTTTTCCCAAAAACTAATCTCTCCTAAGAATATTTCCCTTTCAATTAATTGATTGTATTAGCAATTTTTGGTTATTTTTTTAAAAATAATACTTACAGTTATATTTTTTTCGATTATAAAATAATACTTTGATATGTGTAAAATATTTTGTGCTTATAATTTTTATAAGGTGTTACACAACAAATTGGGGGAGAATCAGTTCATAATTGATTATGAATTGGTTCAAATACGGCGGCGATCACATACTCAATGGATGATAATAGAAACTTTATATCGCTTCAAAAGTATTGTTTTATACAATATGATAGTACCTAGAATTTCATGAAAAAATTATCTGAATTTCAGAAGTTTTGGAAGAAAAACAATTTCAATTTTTGGAATTCAACACCCTGTATTTTGTAAACGGTATATGTTACGAAAAAGTTAATTTAAAAAAATATTGATCAATTCTTGAGAGAAATCTTCTACATCCATTCGAAAATCGTTTTTGTGAACACCTGGTTGAAATTTTATGAAACTCGGAAAAAATCTCGAACGATCAAAAACTGTTTCGGATTCAATCCCTTATGAAATACACTATATTTGAAAGTTGTTGTAATCGAAAATATTTTTTCAAGTCACAGCGTCATCTTCATTAGCGAAAAATGTGAATTGACTCTTATGTCAAGCTTCGAGCCACAATAATCCCTTGCGGGTTGCGGTGGAGGGTCGAATAGACCCAGTCACTTCTGATCTAACCTAACCTATTTCAAGCTTGAGTCATCATTCTTGTTGATTCTCTAAATAGCGTTTGCAGAATTGAAATATAGTTCTGGAAATATACCCTGTACATTTCACAACTCACGGCATATTGAACGTATATGTTTGGTATACGTATGTCCTTGTATATGTGTGTATATACGAGGTCAGTTAAAAAAATAAGGTTAATTTTAATTTTTTTGTTCCCTTCAAAGTAGTTCCAATATGTTCCTTCCATAGGTTTTTTCAATCTTAGGAGCAGGAAAAAGTCGCAGGGGTTCAAATCTGGTGAATACGATGGCTGAGGCATGATTACAGTTTTGTTTTTGTCCAAAAAATTACGAACAAGCGAAAACGAGTGAGGAGGTACATTATCGTGATGCAGAAGCAATACGACCGTACGACCGTACAACCATGTGGCAAGAACTCCTGATGCACTACGCCACTGTAGTCGAGAAAAACAGTGAGCAAAACCTTGACATTTGATCGAAATTTGCGTGCTTTTATTGGTCTTAGCTCTCATGGGCTCTTCCATTGGGATGATTGACGTCATAACCATATACCCAGAATTTCTCACCAGTTATGACCATCTTGAGCAAATCTGTATCGCATCGCCGTTGACGTCATTCAACAATTCCAGAGAGATGCTCATGCGACGGTTTTTTTGGTAAAAATTCAGTAATTTTGGAACAAACTTCGCTTTCACACGCTTCATGGACAAAATTTACTAAAAAATTGCATGACATGAAGCAACCAACATGCCGACATTCTCAGGAACTTCTCCTATGGTGCTTCGACGATTCCCCATAACGAGTTTCGTGACTTTTTCAATATTTTCATCGGTTGTTGATGTGCCGGAGCGTCCAGACTTCCTGTGAAAAGCTTCTATCACTTGTAAAGATTTTTATGAATCAGAGTATAATCACCCTATGCCACTGTCAACATTTCAAGTATTTTTGAACATCACTTCCATTTCTGCATAACATTTGATGCAAATTATTTGATCCATACTGTAGAGTAGGGAGGGTGAGTGTAAGCCTACAGCACTTAGACCACATGTGACCCATTGTACATCCTCCCGAGGAGTTGTCCTCCTAGGTCATAGTCCATTCTGTCCTTTCCAGGAAGGTGGACAGGTCACTTGGAGACATCTTTATATCGACAGGTGTAGGCAAAGACTTCCTGAACACACGCTCTCTTATTGACAATAACTCCGGGAACTTGCATACATCCTGCATAGAGGTGTGTCCACTAGCCCCATATTATGGAGTATTATGGAGGTGTTTCCTTAGTTGACAGTGGCCAGTCAGAAATCCTATTGTTAAGCGTAGATTTTTCCTGGTAATCGCCAGATATTTCTTCGGCGCCAGCTTCCCAGGATCGCCCAGGGTGATCCTGTCAAGATGACATCCATTGATTCCATCCCATCTCTTTAGGGATTGAGCATGGGTGTAACATTTGGCTAGCTCTGCAATTGTTGAAGTCATCAGGCCGTGGGTGCCACTGG
The DNA here is from genome assembly GCA_015342085.1 of Leptinotarsa defecta. Classification (NCBI taxonomy): domain Eukaryota; kingdom Metazoa; phylum Arthropoda; class Insecta; order Coleoptera; family Chrysomelidae; genus Leptinotarsa; species Leptinotarsa defecta. Next base: position 6,144 of record WOGO01003908.1, on the reverse strand, counting down.
GTCCTAAGATTCATAGTCCAGCCGCTTCCTTGGCTAATGAGTCGGCAATGCGAAAACCTTCACTCCTGTCGTGCCTTTAACCCACCTCAGGATAATGTTATTATCTACCGAGGCTTTGGCTAAATCTTAGTGGCACTCTAGTTCTAGCTCTGAGGTAACACGTTGTCTGGTCAAGGCTAATAGGGCTTGTCTGCTGTCAGTCCAAATTGTTATGTTTTTGCCAGAAATTCCTTTCCTGGTTATTTCTTTTGTGGCGATTGAGATACCAGCCAGTTCTGATTGGACCACGCTGATATTTTTCCCATTCACCACTTAATCGTTAGGCTTAGTGATCTGGAGTATCTTTGATCCATTTTTTTCGATAGTTAAAAATCGCCGAACTCGCAAAACACTTCTTTTATGCCTCTCACTAACAGAAGTAAAGATGATAAATAGCTGAAACTGTGAACATATGTTCGAGACGTGTGTACCAATACAAAAAAAATCGCTAATCGAATGTACGTAGCCTGCGAAATTTTAACATTCACCATATTTTTTGAACAGACCTCGTATTCAGTGTGAGTCACATCGAGCATTTTGGATGATAAAAGTGAAGTTATCAAAAATATTTCGTATACAAGTTTCAAAAATCAATACATATCAATGCATTGGACTGTTTAAAATATTCTCAAATATACAGGGTTCCTAGTAGAAGCGTAAAGTATCAAAGTTTGATTTTTTAATATTCAGATATTCGGATTCTTTAAAAATTCGGAGTACTTTAAAACAAAATATAAGATAGTAACAGTCTATGAACCCCTATTTTTCCCCTTTTTTCCACCCCCCCCCCCAGGGTGGAAATTCCTGATTACCTTTCTTGATGTTTATTTACAAAGAACCTACCTGCATATTTCAAGATTCTAGGTTCAGTTGCCTAGGCTGTACCTACGTTAATATAAGAGCGGGCAACAGGTAGTATTTTATATTTTCACTTTAAAAATACAGTAACTGAACTAAGTAATGAATAGCTTCGAGAATCGAATTATGTTACCTATAAAGAAATTCGCAAAACTAACACAACCGAATATATCTGCCCTAACACGTCTGCCCGCGTTCGTGTCGCGTTCTCGGCGATGGCACTTCATTGATTAGACCACCCCTCTACCCCCGCACATCGTCCCCCGTCGTCTTACAGTAGACGCGATGCGTAATGGCTTACTGCATTGCGTCAAGTTAATCTTATCGTTATATTTTTTAAGCTATTCGTCCAAATTACTTAGTGTAAGAGACAAAGTTTATATATAACAAATACTTAAAACGACTATTGTATCAATTTTTATAAGGATTTGACAAATATTCTGAAATGTGCATTGTAAAAAAGTATACAATTTAATTGTATTTATGGCTCAGTATTTTGCATATAGTGACTACCACATACGGTGTTGATATATGCTATCGCAGACTTTTGTTGAGAACTATTTAAGATAAACAATCTTAAGCTACATTATTTGCATGTAACTCCAACGGAATAGGCAGCGCACGTCAAAATAGATCTCAGTGAGCAAGAATGTTTTCGACTTACTTAATACTTATCGTTACATTATGACCAAAATTACACAAAACCTTTGTAAATTGTAGTCTATATTCTGATACATAAGCTGTATTTATGTAGTTTCATCTAAATCCGTTCAGTCGTTTAGGCACAAACTTTCACATTTATTTTAGTATAGATAGATAGATAGATAAGTAAATATGAGAATCTGCCCATTGCGTCCTATAACTTCGCATTCTCATTATATCACCAAAGTTCAACACATAAAATGTATTGACAGATATTGTGGTTGAACACAGTACCTACAAATTGATATGTTTCATTGTGTTATTGATTTTGTTAAAGAATAGTTTGAAATAATTGCAATGGGTCATATTTTTCATTATATTTCGGTTCGTTATATAGTATTTCACAAGGAGTCTTACTATTCTCTTTCAGAACCGTACTATGAAAAAGTTTTCAACCTACCTTCGATTCAGAGTTGTAAACTTTGGCAAAAATATGACCATACATGGAACATAACTGTTAAAAAGAACAAGAAATTGCAAGAATTATACATCAAATGCCAAAGAAGAGAAAGATATCTCCTTGATTAAAGCGGCCGTTTGAGACAAAACGACCTCATAAACAAGTGGACATCTAGAAATAGACGTATGTGTATCTACTAAGGATAACAATCATATAATGTATTCTGGTAACAAAAGAAGTAGGTCAATGAAGAAGAAAAAAGGAAATTATCCTTGTACCGACGACCCTCCCAATTATTCACCTCAAAATCAAACAGAAGTGTTACCCTGGATGAAATAATTTAATGGGAGAGGCAATGAGGGCGGAATGTACTGAATTGAGCGATGTAACGGGTGATTTTTTAAGGGGTATAGGATTTGATTTTCAAAACAACACAAAAAAATTTAAAAAAGTGTGAAAATATAATTTAATGTTTAAATATGGTTTCATGCAAATTTTATCCGCGGTTCCGCTTTAGATGGCCCATGCGCAAGGTCCAATTTTGGCACACTCTCTCTAACATATCGACCGGTATTTCACGTATATATGCTTCAATATTGGCTTCCAAAGCGTCAGTTGTTGCTGGTTTATCCCTGTAGACATGAGCCTTGACATGACCCCACAAGAAATAATCCAAAAGCGTTAAATCACACGATCTAGGCGGCCAATTGACGGGCCCCAAACGTAAGATAAACTGTTCACCAAAGGCACCTCTTAATTGGGCCATTGTTTCGCGTGCCGTGTGGCATGTAGCACCGTCTTGTTGAAACCACATATGAGGCATGTCCGATTCTTCCATTTTAGGCAACAAAAAGTCGTCAATCATCATAAGATAGCGCTCGCCATTCACAGTAACTTTGAAGAAGTACGACCCGATGATGCCACCGATCCATAATCCACACCAAACAGTGACTTTTTCGGGATGCATCAGTAGCTCTTGCAATGCTTGCGACTGGTCTTCACTCCAGATGAGGCAATTTTGCTTGTTAACGTATCCATTCAACCAGAAATGAGCCTCGTCGCTGAATTTTTCGATAAAAATGTGGATCTTCCTCCAACTTTCCCAGCGCCAATTCACCAGCTGTACCTTGCAAGGTTTTACACCCAAATCCTTTCGCAAAATTTTCCACGTAGTGGAGTAACAGTTGCGGCGAACAGCGGCGAATCGACATTTCACGGTCATCACGAACACTGGCGGATACAGCTGCAATATTTTCTTCGATCCTCACTCTACGTGTGCGTGTTGGTGGTTTAATGTCCAATAATGTAAACTGGGTTCGAAATTTAGTCACAAGCTTCCAAATAGCTCCCTCAGTAGGCCGACGAAACTGTCCATAAACTGGAAGAAGTGCACGATGCACTTTCTTCAACGAGCATGAATTTTGATAATAAAATTCAATAATTTGCGAGCGTAAGTCGTAAGTCATTCGTAAGTCGATTCATGGTTAAATTATAGACCAAATTGAACAAATTTGACAATGACACAAGACACGATTTACGCGTGAACTGTCAAAAACAGTGTTACCAAAAAGATGCCAGCAAAAATCACTCATTACTTTGTCGAATAGTGCGACGAGTGATAAAAGAAGGAAATGAGATTGAGGAAGGATAGATTATTTTGGTCAACGGCACGACAGCGATAGAAAGCGAAGTTAAACACAATAATAATTCTTAATTTCAAGAGATTTTGGAGTAATTGAACGGGATCGTTGATTTGTTAAGTATACCACTTATTAAAGCGCCCATCGTAACAATTTGTATACGAGTAGTGGAATTCAGTATTGAATAACTTTCAGAAACAGTTTCTACAGAGCTCAGATAAGACAATGAGAAAAACGTTTTTGAGACATCAGTTTTATTCCAGATGTTACAAAAATTGTAATTCAAATCTTTTTTGAAAGTACCAAACTTTCGCATGTTCATGAAAAAAGGTCAAACTACATCAATTCAATAAAATTACCACCAAAATTTCACATAATTCCCAAATCGGCACGATGGAGCTCCCAGGAATTAGTATTGCAGGAGTTATTTGGCTGGAATACATGCACTAACAATGGTTGTAGTGTAGGTTCTACGGTAGCAGCTCCTCTTCCAACCATCCCATCCCCTAAATCCCAACTCTGCTTGAATTTTTTGAGCACAAACCGAATCATCTCGTATGTTATCATCCGTCAAAGCTACAAGGAGAAATCTAAATGAAAATGTGTGACTTATGAGCCTTAGAGATGCATAACAAAATACTCAAAATTCAACATGAATTATAATAAAGGAAAATAGCGAGTCACAAAGTTCAGCCCAAAACATTTATTTCAACCAACCGAATCCAACTATGTTCCAGTTGGGACAAACAAGTAGCCCTGAACAATCCGGAGACTTTAAACAAATCCCAAAGAAACTATAAAAACTGTGAATGTAAAGCTTGTTATACTCTCAAGATACCTTGAGAAAATTAAATAACAATGATAAATTTCATGAGTAATAATACATGACTTCCACATTCCATTCGAAAATATATCTGTACCTTGATTAATGTTCAATTTGAAGTCTTTGTGTTACAAGAGGCAGTGCTAAAATCCTGTGAGTGCTAAGAAGACTGGGAATAGTGGTACCTACTTTCAGTTTTGGTATCTCATTACTATTATTTGAATCTATGGAACTATAAATATTTAGTGTATCAATATATAGGGAAAATAATCAAATCTCTTTCATTCAAAGAGAGTTAATCCTGAGGAAATAATGGTCCTTGTAAAATTGAATGTCCTTATAAGCATTTAAAATCAAAGTTAGACATTCAGTTTAGGCAACAAACAATAGTTCCATCGAGCTTGCATTTCACTTTGAAAACCCACTTGCATCCTATTGGTTTTCTTTTATTGGACTTATGACAAAGATTATATTCTCCAAGCTTTCACTTTCGAAATTAATGTAGATGAAATAAAATGAATCGCATAAATGAAAAATTATATTAAAAGATATTTCTTTCTTGATTTGAAAGAATCAGAATTTTCAAATGAGTCATCTTCAAAATCAAGAAACTATTAATTTTTTGTCATATATCCTGTATTTAGCAGGGGAAAATTTAACAGTTATATTTATGTAATCGTTGGCAAGCGTATAATTACTTCAAAACCCGTATCCTTCATCCTTACTGGCTGAAAAGGATTTGTATCCTAAATTGGAAATAAATTAATGAATGGATGAATAATTTGCGAAACAGTTTCAATGTGCTGTTGAAATGGAAGTCCGGACTAGTAAAATTCACCATGAACATTAGTAGCCACTTTTAAACAAACGTTAAAAGACTATTGAAATAACAAAAAATTGAAAAAATATGGAAAATGAACCTTCAAATATTAGATTTTTGTAACACATTATTTTTGACTAACAGAAAATATATATTTTGTTGTTATATGTCTAGTATTGTTATGCTTTTTATTTTTAATTTCTATTGAAATCCCTAATATGAACAGATTTGTTTACTGGGATGAAGAAGCGAATGATTCGAGTGATATGACAAAACTATTTTAAAGGTTTCTCAAGAGCAAGGCAATGAAAGAGGGCTGAGTATTTTTATTTGCTTTTGAAAGCGCTTCGAATGAAAAAATATTCCTTTTTGCTTTAGGTATACTTTGCTGTTCAATAAAGAGGTCGCTTGTTATAATAAATGCTTCGGATTTTAGTTGAATTCGTGGTTAATGCCCTGGGGTATACTCGGAAAGGTATATTATTCACATAATAAAATAATAGGAGAAAAAAATGTATTTGAAAACGGACTTATATTGAAGCTAAGCTAAACTAAAATAAACACTCTAAGTTTTGTTCAGACAAAAACAAAAAATAAATTACACATGCCTACTTAATGAATATAGTTATCATCGATTGTAATTAAATATTGTACTTATATTCAATGTATAGCCAAGTGATTATTTTATATTTGCACGACAAATTTTTAGCAAAACTATAAATCATATACAAGTACTACGCATAACCCAAATGTTATCCAAGAGAATATGACAATCTGTTTAAAATCTGTTTTTCCGTTAATCAGCTGTCGCACCCCTACGAACGACAACCCTCAGAAGTCGAAACTTGTGCGAGCTAAGGAT
>WOGO01003907.1:0-13783 GCA_015342085.1 Leptinotarsa defecta | reverse complement strand
ATTGGTAATTCCGAAAAGTAATCTCAACTAATAAGTTGACAGAGAAAATTTGAAATTTCTTTGAATTTATCAATATATTATATTTTAACTTCTCATTTACAATCGTGCACATCATTCAAAATCCAAAATTATGTGTACCAATTAAAACAATTCAAACCTGCACCTGTGTTTGCAAATGAAAAGATTAATCTGTATTTGATCACAATCTCTACCTACAGATGTTAGTGAAGCAGACTTATTTCCTTTAAAATTCATGGTTGAATAAGCACTTCAACAAAATTACAGACTTTGTCCTAAGGACTTATTCTGTCCATATTTGATAAATGAATGGTAAGAGTAAAACCTATAGTTTTTATTCACTGCTTTTCCCAAGTGCCACAATAAACAAGATCCGTTGATGATTCTGAATCTTATATTGATCTTGTCTGTTTCTTTGAATAAGCAAGGCTTTACGTGGTGGAAATGAGTAATTGATTATTCATTAGGACAAATTTATACCTGGATTTCCACATCTCGTAATCTTGTGAGCTTGTTTACCAGCCGATACAAACTGTAACTGAAAAACATTTCTGAGACAAGTTTATTGAGACTCATTTCTCTCGGAAGGGAGACAAGTACTTGAGGAAATCACCATAATAAATAATGCATGATAGGTATGCATCATGTACGATAGATAAATAGCTATTTTTTATACCATTAATCAATATAGATCTCACACAAGTCAGGCGAAAAACTCAAACCAATGAGGTAAAATGATTAAATATATCAACATTCAAAATACATTATAATTGAAATATATGAAATTTTTTATCTTCATGTAAACATAATCAAGTGCATTTAGTATGTAGACATGTTTTATGTAGACAGTTATTTGAAGATGCAAGTTAAGATTTATCCTTATAAAACAGAAGGGTTTTATCTGCATTCATAGGAGACGTAAGCAGGCCCTTGAAATAAAATTGTGGAAAATACACCTACATTCAATGACAGTTTTAATACTGCACAGGTTAATAATTGGAAATATCAAAATAAAAAAATTGTCTGCTATCAGCTTCCAGTTGTTAAATCCACTTTACCACTGAATTTGGTAGACGGTAATTGTTGAATGTAGAATGCTGGACATCTAAATGCAGCCTAAAAATCTCTTTTTGAAATGCTTTAATTTTATCCAGCACGGATTCAGCAATTGGTACATTCAGAATTTGACTTCTGAGATAAAACTATGGCCATTTATTATTCTAATAGCCTTACTTTGCATGCCAAATAATTTGGACAAATGATGCATGTCTCCAAGCAAGGACAACATTTGATATGGGAGGCTAAAATAGGCACTCATCAATGAGTTGAACGGGTATTCCACTTTATTTTATATACAAAAGTAGTCCAAAAAGTACCTGTTGACATATACATGGCCATTGTTGGGTAAAGTATATTACCATGGTGGAAATTACCAACCTTGTAAAGCTAATTTTACTGCATTATCATCAGTGCATGCACCCAAACAATTCAAAAACAAAAAAATATAAAATGTGAAACATCTATCAATACCTATAATAGAGCTAGATTCTACTCTGGGTGATACTTTTTTTCATTCACAATGATGAAATGTAGACTTCACAGTGTTTACAATAACTTCCCTAGCTAAGATTGCTGTAGTTGACTAAATCAGATTATCGTGAGATTGTTTCACAATATCTGCAGCTTGCAACTGAAAGTTCAGTTTTAGTTGCAACTGAAAGTTGCAAGGTGCAGACATTGTGAAACAATAAAAAAAAGTTAAGAGGTAAAACACCTCTAAGGAAGGCAAAGACAGTTCAATCCACTAGCAAGATCAAGACATCACATTTTTGAGATGTGATGATTATCATTATTTTCATGAAATGAAAATAGCATACTGTGGTTATTTTTGGTTATTCTGTGATGATTTATCATGCGTAGGTATTGAATCCTGCCATTTGATTGGTTGTAATTATATGGAACCATCAAATGTTATTATGTTCATGTTATTAAAAAATGTTGTAGTTTGCCAAGAATAATTTGTGTACCTTTCGAAATATCATTCAGATAATTGAGTATTGTGGTGACTGCCAATTTTCAGTATCTACAAAGGGAAAACCTTCAACTTATTGCAGCATTCAGTAACAAAATAAAAATATTTGACCAAAAAGAAAGTAGTATCTCAGGTGATGCACTGGTTGACTCTAATTTATTGAAAGTGAACATCATTGGGAAAAGTGAATAAATTCAGGTATTTTATGTTTAGGTGGACTATGTATTCCACGAGGCAACCAACCTGGACAACCTAGCTTTGCTATATGAAGGTTGGACTCCATGGGTGTGAGAAGCAACCGAATGGGCAGTAAGGCTGCCACCTGGGTCTCCTTCAGTTCTAGTAGAGCGCGCCAACGTATGAGTTGCGGCAAGTGGAAAAAGCAGCATCGTCATCTCACATTACTTGCTTTCAGATCAAGTTGCTTAGTTTTATTGTTTTTGCAAGAAATCAAGACACTAGTCTTATTGAAGATGGGCTGAAAAATTTATAGAAAATGACTTTGCAATATCAGTAAAACTTTGCCGTTTGCAACATAGCAAAATGTTCCAGTAAATGCTGCTTTTCATTTTATTATCAAAGGTATTGTCAGAATTGGCAAATTAAATAAAAATAAATAAAAAAGCTGTCAAGATTGGCAGGTTAAGTGTGAAACTGAAATTTATTACCTAAAAGATGAGAGGTAACTGCCATTTCTCAATTTATATTAGATAGTTCTTACTTGGATTCACCTTCATATCAATGAAAAAATATTTCATGAAATCCAAAATTAAGGCAAATCAAATATTTTTTACTCAAGTTGTTGAACAGAATCATTTCATTACTGTAATACCACATTAAACATTAAAGAATTTTCAAACAAAAATTAATGCCTGTCCATTCTCTCACAATATCTTTAAATTTGTTATTACAATATCATTTGTTTCCAGTAATTATTAAATTGTTTGAAATCTTAATTGAACCCGATTGAAAGTATGTATATGGTCAACTGTAATTCTTCCTTTCTATTATAAACTTCTCACTTCTATCGATATATTTGATTTACGTATCTCTTAGACCCGATGGACACGGTCATACAATAAATAGCACCTCAGATTATATTGCGACTGCCATTGTTGAAATATATTGACTCTAATAAACCAACGCCTTCGCTCATACAGCTCAACGCATAGCATATTATGCATTGCAGAAATGCATCTCTAATGAGCCAATGCAGATAAACATCGCGTACGCATGTCTTTTTGTCATTGCGACAATGACTGTTGTAACACATAATTTGCAGTGTGTTGAATTGTACGCCCATGTGCATCGAGTCCTAATAGAAATTGTAAAGACTATACAGTCTGACCCAAATCAAGCACGCAATATTGATAATCATATTATTGGAGATACAATATCGTTTAATTTTTTTTACACTGATTAAGGTAGAAGAAACAAAAAATCAATTGAATAACACCTTTTTGACTATATATTTTCTTCTAGTGAGAAGTGGTATTCTGATAAAAGAATACAGAATGTTTGTAAAGTATGGCCAGAAATGAAAATGAATATCAATTCCATTGTCATTAATGTATAATGTCTTCTTAGTAAATGTTAATGTATAATGTCTCCTTATTAAATGTTCAAAGACGTCACATGTTTCTTCAATATATTTTTGTGCATATTTTGAAGTGCTTGAAGAATTTCAACACGTTCCTGTCTTCGATATCCTTGAACTTTTCAGTTATTAACAGTTGCTGAGTATTCAAAGCATATAGTTGCTTAGAGGTTTTATTATTTTCATATACTGTATATTCAAACATATACTGAGAAGAGATTCAACAAATTGTTACATATTCAAACTGAAGTTCATATTTAATCTATCCCTTAAAGATGATAGTCTTTTTAATTTACCAATGGTGACCTTAATTTGAATTGAACTATATATAATGAAAACTAATTTTAATTGCAACCCACAATATAATTTTGGGTGTGAAAATAACATTTGAATTTATAATTCATTGAATGCTCTTTCGCTATAAAAGTAATGTTAAAATTAATAATTGAAAAATATATTTTGCTTTAACTGTTAGTAACTGTAAACCTGAAAAAATTGCAAATAAAACCCCTTTTCTCAAAATTTTGAGACATACTTTATAAATAGAATGTTGAATTCAAAGTGACAATTTAGTATTTTTTTTTATTTACATTATCCAATGAATATGTATCTATCTAGAAGTTGATTTTTAACACTGGATTCTAAAAAAAGGCACGAAAATTGATTTTCCAGGTTATCGAGAAATAAAAATGTGATAAGTACACTGTTCTCTTTTTTGACAGAAGTTTGTGAGGTTTCACAAAATGTTTTTAAATTTGTACCTGTTTTCTCTTTTGCTGAAATATATGTTTGAGATTTTTAATAGTGGGAAACAAAGTAGATTTTGATAAACAGGTGAATTTAAGTAATAAGGCAATCTGTATGTGACTGAGTTAATTGGTCAATGTATTTCATGACACAAGCAGTTCGTGACACACAAAAATATTGTTCCTGGGGTCGAGTTCGAATGTGTTGAAGATAAGTGATTGAAAAAACATTTTATTTAAAATATATTGACAGAGAAATATTTATCAGGTGAACGAAATGGAAATTATCATATCTTTCTAACACTTGGTCTCTTTCTTTTGAATTGTAACCATATCTTTTTTTGAATTGAATATCGATTTTGTCTTATGTGAAGTTGGTTGTGAACTTATAATTGGTAAGTTATTAGGCTTTTTTAATTTGAAATATGTTGTGTACACTATTTGATCAGATTTATATTACTATTGAAACTTATATTTACAAAAAAACTAATATTTATTATGATTTCATTATGACTGAAAAATCCTCCATAACAAAACTGCAAATCAAAGTAAATTTCAATGAGTGAGTTTTTCTGGTAGACGAGAAAACAATCACACCCCTAATAAAGTTTTACTAACTATAAATATATTTCACAATTTTGAACTCAAACCACATCGCTATTTCACTACTTTTGAAGTTCTGAATAGTATTTTTGTGAATTTCTGAACTGCTGAAGAACAACGTGTATTACCGTTAACTGTTACAACAATGATATAGATGTCATAGTAAGTTAGAACATATTTTTAGATGTTCAATCAAATATTTATCTATTCAGTGAAAATAAAAACATAACTATTTATTGTTTTTATGTAATTACTGTTTCAATTAAAATTTAGGATATTTTATTTTAGTAGTTGATTTTCTGGAAATTGTCATGAACATTTTCATTCAAAAATATAAATAAATCAAGATGGTATTATATTTCAGCTGCTGTAGAAGATGGTAATTTCTGTAGATCATTATATATGTTCATTACTGTTTCCTGTTTTTCTTTTCAAATATAGAATTGCCTGTATTTTTAGCATTTTACTTAATCCCCCCATATCAATACCTAATCGGGACAACCAAAAAATTGAAGCAAACACAATTCAGATAATTTATTTCATATATTCATAACCAACACAGAATAAATTCAAAAGTACAAGTAAACCTACATAATATATAAAAGTTCCACAATATCACAGATTAAAAACGTATTTACTCATTTAAACCATTAATTATGAGATATGATGAACTCTACAAGTAGAGAAAGGTGTTTTTTTAATTCAGTGATCATATAAAACTATTTGTTTTGAAAGAATGTTTCTTTCGGGTAATTCAATGTTTATATGAAAGTAGCTGTTTCAGGAAGGCTTTTTCTTCCAGATTTGTGACTGATAGTTACTTCTTTGCATGATCTACACATTCTATGTATACAGTTACTTTAAATTGATTACTTCCTTCCTTTGAAAGATTCCCTCTATTTTCTGTATCAAGATGGAGTAGTAGAAAGCAAAAAACTTTCCCAACAATCTATTCCGTTTCCAGAAAATTCAATTTGACGTGTGTTAAATGAAAAAAACTGTTTCCAAAAGAGGCGAAGTGAATAAAACTCTTAACAATAAGTTTCCCTGATTTTACTCAGAATCAAATTGAATACTGGAAGATTTAAATACGAGTAAGTATGTGGCAGATAATGTAGCCCCCTTATTATCTATATAAACTGTTGAATCACAGAAAAACTAAGTTGAAAACTACTTGTTTAACCAATTTTGGCAAGGAAGAGGCTCATGTTTACATCTATGAAGAGGGGGAAACTTAATCCCACCTTCACATTCATACACCATTCTTTCATTTCTTAGGAAATCCCATTTGTTCTATATCTAACTGTAGAGTTTGAAAACTGAAAAAGTTCTTCAAAATAATGGAATGGGTTAAAAAAAAAATTACAAGAAAAATACTTTCCATACTAGTCGTCTTTGGCTGTTTATCAAATAACTGAATAATAAAACTGGTATTTTAGACATAATACATATCATCATATAACAAAAAAAAGCAATCAGTATGTTTCACTATCAGTAAATTTTACAATCTCTCTCATAGGTGAATTTTTTCTCAACAGACCGATTTATCTGCTACTGCGGCATACATCTTCAGTGGTACATGTGTTGACTGCAAGTTTGAAGGTATTATTTATAAGTCTTAAGCTAAGCAACGACCAACTGGGGAGCTTCGTGTTTACTAGAATTTAAACTTGTAGGGATGACTGTGAGGATGAAGGTAGTATCTCGAAGTCTCAACAATGCTCAGTCAGCATACCAGTCGCCTTTTGTTCTCTCTAATCTACATACAGAAAGGTAATACAGTCTGGCAACCTGTCCTCCTAACTAACAGACAACAGAAAATCATGTAGAAAAATCATGTGCCAAGGTTAGGGAAAATAAATCAAATATATTTCAAAAACTCGTAAAAACGACTAATATAAAGCATGAATTTCAAATCCAATATAAAAATATCAAGAATAACTTCTCTACAACAGTAAAGTATATTTCTCTTTCAGTATAGTCTGAGAATACTGCTTTGATAAAATGAAAAGTTCTCAATAAACTCAATACTAAATTGCATAAACTTATCTCGAAGAAAATAATATCTACTCTGTTGTGATAAGTGTTCCATCCAACAAATTGGAAAGCATTATCATTACTGTTTCTCAAATAGGTGTTAAAATGTTGAAGTTTTCAATAATATATCAAGAAAAATTGTTATCATTCAAGGATTTTAATTCTAAATTAATTATGCCAAAAGCAAAAAAGCCAACTATTTCTGGGTACGCAAACTTGGTTTGAAAAATGTATGCCAAGAAGTTCTCTTGTGCTAGAAAGTAAATTTCAACACTGATTTTCAATGGTCCCGTTTCAGTATTCACGTGCACTTCCGTGTTAGGAATCTCACGTTAAAAGGTAATCCTCAGTCGCATAAGTTTCGACTTCCCAGGGTTGTCGTTCGTAGGGGAGCACCCCTACCTAACCTAACCTAACCAGCAATAGCTGGTTAACGGAAAAACAGATTTAAAAAACAGATTTTTTTTTCATGATGGTCCTTTTTTAGATATTCAAACTCAAGAAAAAAAACAACTATAATAAAATAAATCCAAAAACACTGAAATAAATAATAAATACAATAATAACTTCATAAGACTTAGTTTCATACTTATTTCTGGGAGAGAACTCACCGCAAAACTATGAAATAGTTTTTGAATATATTAGTTTGAATTCCATTTCAGTAATAATTTCATCTTTTGCCCTCTGAATTGTTCAGTTCATCATATCCAAAACAAAAGCACAGAAGCAAATGTGAAAAGCCACAAGTGCACGACTAAACGTCTCTCTTAAATAAAGAGTATTTACTATGCAAATATTATTTAACATGTACCTCAACTTTTATAACGAAATCATCACTTTGTGTTTTGTTTCTGCTGTCTCAATAGCTCATCTATTTGTCCCTTGTACATTTCCTTAACATCTTGCAAGTCCAATTTCAATTCTTCATTTTCTTCCACCTTCTCGCCAAATAACTGACAGAGTGTATCATACTGTCGTTCTAATTCTTGCAGTTTAGTCTTCAGACTATCATAATCTTCAGCTCTACCAGCTAATTCTTCAACTCGGGTCAGCAAAGTTGATATTTCTGTGTTTAGGAGGGATCGTTCTTGCTCTCTCCTGTTGAGCTCCCATTGTAATTGCTGCAATTCTCCCTCACGTTGTTTCAAATTTGACTGCAGCATTTGCATTTCAAACATGTTAGTATATCGAGGGTTGGCTCCTGTATCAAAAGGTTCGTCCTGGAACAAGAATTTTATCTACTGAATGATAAGAGTCGTAAAACGTGCTCAATGAAATGTGTTTTCAATTACGGGCGGGGCAAAAAATGACAAGTGTAAAGTTGCTGTTAAATTGCTGAAACATTAAAAAGCAGAATCCTCTATAATGCTATAAGACTATGAATTATTGTTCATATATCATAATAATCCTTTGAATTAATCAATAACTTCATGCAAACACCTTGATTAAATCAAATCACTTGTAGCCAACTTAAAGGAAATTATAGCAAACCCGACATTAATATTGTTGCTCCGTATAACCTTTTAAATAGCAACACACAACACACAATGATACATGATGGCATTGTTAGATACTTGATGAAAATTCCTAACTTATTCAAGTAACACTTTATTGTAAGATTTACCCTGGACAGTTAACAAAACCTTCACACTTGTTTCGCTATACATTAGCGTCCTCAAGCATTTTCAACCATAGTACGAAAAACTATACAACAGCTGCCTCAAGCATTTTGCAAAACCGAAAATATCTATAGAGAAAACAAAAAAAAAACTCAAATCATCATTTATAACTTTACTAAACTATTGAATAAATTTACTTCAGATCGACTTCATATGCTACTTTATTTACAATAAATTAAAAATTTTAAAGGTGTTCTCATATTATTTCATTTATTTACGAAGAATTTCATACACTAGCTTTCTTTAAATAGAATTTTATGTGCCGTTTTCATTTTTTTCTTAATATTTTTCAATATTACTTCGACTTTCGACTACAGATTTGAAAATTTTCAACTGAGTATTCTTATTCATTTATAGTCATTAATTTATCTATTCTAATTTCAGAACTGTTAATATTGTTGTGAATCATCCCCTAAAAAAAAGATAACGCCGACCGCCTCTGGCCGTTGTAAATCAATTGTGACTTGACCAAGATTGTGCTCAACCCGTCCGGCGTTTCTCGGTTGTTCTAGTTTTCGCGTCCTTTCGATGGACTTCTGGCGAATTCCATATTGGCTTCGAGAGGATTCGATTACCCCAAATGTTACGTTTTTCTCGTGGGTTTACTAATAATTGACTACATTCATTGTACGATAATCAAACTTAACTTAATTTAACTGTTGATACAACCAAACACTTCAACTTAAACTTCAACTAATATTCAATTGTCTATCGCCTTATTAGATCGCTCTGTACCGCACTGTCTTGACTTAACTACTTGACTACTCGATATGCACTTGGGTAGCGATTATCGAAGTACCTCGAAGGCGATCGGGAATTCGAACTTGAAAGGACGCGAAAACTAGGACAACCAAGAAACGCCGGCAGGGCTGAGAGGGATCTTGGCCACGTCACAATTGATTTACGATGGCCAGGGGATGATTCACAACAATATCTTTGATATTCAGAAATAATAAATTTAATTCAACTATTCATCAATGCATGCCCCAAACTTGAAATAAAAATGTTAAGTAAAGTCTGCCATTACCGCTGGAACTTAATCTTCAATTACATTATATAAGAATTTACTGGGATATGGTCTAAATACTCTAAATGTTATTTGTTATTTTTGACATTTATATGGATCAAATATGAATTATTCAATTTGTCCAGAAATGTTGCTCTGAATAAAATACATTTAAAAAGATTAATTCAACTTGACAATAACACTTAATTAATTTCAAATGAAAGGAAACATTTAGTGCATTTTTTTATGAGAACGGTACCAGAAGATTATGATAATGATTTCATTAGAGATGCTAAAATCTATATTAAAATATATATTAAAATCTATGTTAGTTCCATTTTATAGATACTTCTTCATGATAATCGAAAAAGTTTACAAGTTGTAAGAAAAATCGATTCAACCACCAGTTTAATCTCACAAGTTTGGCAACTCATTAATATGTAAATACATCAAAAGAAATTTAGGAAAAACTATATGGTATATATGAGCAGAGAACAGGACAATGGCAGAATACATTTTTTACACTATCACTCTTTTTCAAAAGTGAACCTACAACTCGATTAACCTATCACACGTAATAAAAATGACTCCATCCACTCGAAATAATTGTGAAATTCGTCTAACACTGAAACAGTATGAAATTATTACAGAAGTTTTTGTTAAAGATTGACATACAATTGTAACATGGGCTTCTCTACAACACCAATCAGTAAAAAAAAAATCTCTGAACATTTCACCGAAAATCACAAGAAAACATCACAAAAATATCACTATTATTCCCTTACCTGAGACCAGAATGAACCAGCCATTGATTCAGAAACAGAAAGTTTCCCTAAGCTCAGAGTCGGTGAATTGCTTCCTGTTAGTGAAGTTTGTTCAACCCCAGAGGACTGAATATCACCATTTATTCTATTTTGGATCTGAAAAATAATATACTTGCATGTTGATGTGCTTATTATATTGAAATATTTCTGAAAATATGAAAATATTTTAAGGAGTGATTAATTTTTGGGAAAGAAAGTTTTTGACTTTCTACTACTCCATCTTGATACAAAAAACAAGGATGAAGGAATCTTCCAATACATCATATAGTGTTATTGGAGCGTTCGAAAGCCGAAAATGCGGAAAAACTAATTCATCTGAAGAAAAAGAAAGTTCTGTTTCATCAAAACAATGCATAGTGTAACAAATCAATGAAAACAATTTTTCTCAGGACGAAACAGAAGCAATACAGGAAAATCCTTAAGACGCTCCTACAGCGGTGCATGTGCGAAAGTAGCGATTCACATCGGATTTAAATCGCTGGATATTAAATTCATTTGGGAGAACGTTCTCAGAAAGTTTAGTCCACATGAACGCAGTTCTCCAGATAAAATAGTTCTTCGATGTTCCAGACTATCTGAGTATAAATGATGTTCGTGTCTCCAACCAGGCGGATCGCTCTTTTCTGGATGGAATCTAGCAGTTTCAGAGTATGCTTAGGAACGAATCTCCATACATGAGAACAATACTCCAACCAAGGTCTGATGTGAGCTTTATGAAGCAATAAAAGTTGCTGAGGTGTTGCTTGTTCGGAACAGTGTTCCAAGCTTTTGAGAAACGGCTTTTCCAATTCCAGCGACATGATTGTGCCAAAACATAGGTATCCAATTCGGAGACATTTATCGTCTTGGAGAAAATCGATGGCTGGGTTTGTATGACATTGAATTAAACCCGGTTACTCTCACCCCGATTTGAAATCACTTCTAGATCCTCATTGAGCTATGCACCTCCTGCTGCCGGTGAAGATGTGCCTCCGTAGCCGATGTCCTGGAATCCAAATTGACTGAAGAGACAAGTGTGCTGTCGTCATCAAATCAATATATTGGATTCTCGGTCGTTGACATACGATGAAAAGAGTGTTGGAGACAATGTGGATCCCTGGGAAACACCAGCGATGAAAGTATTCGATAAATATCTATCAACGGTCACTTCCACGGAGCATTTTTTGAGGAAACTGAAGGGTCATACACAAAAATGATCCTACAAGCCATAGCATCGAAGTTTGACCAGCAAACCATCATGCCACACACGGTCAAAGGCCTTAGAAATATCAAGCATAACAGCTCTTGATTCTCCATGTTTCTCTATTGCGTCATTTCAAATATGAGTGATATACGATAAAAGGTCACCTGTTGATCGTTGTTTACGAAAGCCATAATCATGGCTTCATTCATGGTTTTTGATATCACTGCTCAAGCACACTTCAAAAAGTTTATGGTAAAAGTCTGTGACAAAAAATTTTATATGTTGGCAAAACAGGCTTAAGAATTAAAACAATCAGAAACATTGAAATAAAGGTCAATAATTGAAACAAGATATTATTATGGCTCAAGCACACTTCAAAAATTCTATGGATAAAAGTCTGTGATAAAAAATGTTATAAGTTGGAATTAAAAATTGCGAAGTCATCCGAAAGAAATTCCTCAATAGTATAATAAGCTTTATCTAGCAGAAGTTTTTTACTCTTTATCGAAACTGTTTGTAGCGTGTTAACTTTCTGATTGAAAGGGGGTGATGATTGAAATATTTTTTGCTAAGATAAAGAATCAAATTTTCAATGTGTGCTGTTGACGGGATAGAAAGAGGAATATTGAATGTGAGACGATAGCAAAGCGACTGGTCTATAGTTATTTGGGAGATTGTTCTTGCCCTATTTGGGAATAGGCTGAACGCGGAAAATCTTCCAACAAGAAGGAAAAACCCCTTTTTCGTAAGACAGGTTGAAAAGTGTGCAACGTTGACAAATTTGCATGGAATGTGTTCCGAATTGTTCCCGCACATACCATATTCGCCAGATTCCGAATGAGGTTATTGCTGAAACTGAGGCCTATTTTGAGGCAAAAGAAGGCTGGATATCGTATTGTTAGAGCGGCGCTGAAGTGATTGTGTCGCTCTTGATGAATATTACGTTGATGAATAAAGCCAACTTTGAAAAATAAAATGCGTTTTTATTCGTAGACCTGGGGCTTTTCAGCTGGGGTGTAATTATATAATTTAGTGAAAAATAACAGGAAAATTCACTAATCGATTTTATTTTATACAATAGTAATGAAGACAAAACAACGCAAGAGATATTATTACTATCATCCGTCAACTTAAGATTCATCGTTCATGACACTCGTGCATTATTTCGACCATATTCCCAACTTTTCCCTCGAGAGATATTTCGTTTGGAAAGTGACAAATTTATCTGTCCAACCTACAGGTACATTTCTATATATAATTCAGTGGATATCTAGAAATAAGTATGAGTTGAAAGGAGAAGAAAGACAGTTTTCAAAAGTTTATGGGCAGTTCGAATGTTTCCCGAAGACAAAAAAAATATGGATGACAAGTGTAAGGTTATGAATTGAATTGAACTGATTTGAAACGGTGAAAAAGTGTGCCGATACAACGACAATTTCTTGTAAATAATACAAGTATACCAAGCCAATACGTAGAGTTAAATTCTATATACTGACAATTATAACAAGGATCTCAATCTGAAAAAAAAAATACTTAGCTGAGAAGAAGAGGTGAAACAACAAATTTATGTTTATTGAATCATGTATGAACTTTCATATTGAATTCCATATGGGTGATATATTAAGAATTTTTTTGTTCACGCAAGAAACTGCAGATGATTTCCTATAATAATATTTATACTGATATAGTCAGAAATGACTCATAGCTTCATTTTCCACTTTTCATTTGTTTTTCTATTTTCCGCAGCGCTTCTCTTCACAAAATGGGTTAACAGTCCGAATTTTGAGGTTTATTCAAATCTTGACAACTGAAAAACTGTACATAAATATTAGTCTAGTTCACATGTACTTTTTTTGTAACATTTTTCAGCCCTATCCAAAAATTACGACCAAGGTGTCATTCGATTCGTATTTTTGCCTAGAAAGTTTAAGGAAAGGTCCAAAAACGCGACGATGAAAATAACAAAAGTTATAAACAATTAAGTGAAAAAAAAATGGGGCTTTAGTTTTTTCTTAATATCTCGGAAAATTTTCAAAATTTTGGAAATTTGAAAAAAGA
>WOGO01003906.1:0-13784 GCA_015342085.1 Leptinotarsa defecta | reverse complement strand
TCATGTCCCTCAAAATTTAAGCAAAATGCAGTGTTCTATTTCGTAATTACAATATATATGAAAAAAAAAAAGAAAAATCTAAAAAAAAAAAAGAAAAATCTAAAAAAAAAAAAAACAGATAGGCCTTATTGTTACTATAATTTAATTATCAATAGGTGCTTTACACTATTGATTGGTCAGAATTCAACTACCATTTTTTTTCTTACACATAACTTTATTCCTATTGAAAATTGTATGTTTTTTTTGTTGAGCTATTCACTATCTTTTTTGTTCTTGGAGTATTTAGGTTGGGAATATTCAAAATATTTCTGTAAATATATTCACCCATTTGATGACCTAGTTCAAATGAGCAGTAACTTAGAAATTTATTTTGGACTATTTCAAAATGATCTAGATCTATTTCATAATGAGAATAATGAAGAGGATTTCAGAATCAATCTTTCCATCGATCTCTTATTGAAAGAGAACCTGCGGCGGCCATGTTCTGTGACCTATCGAAAGCCTTCGATTGTGTAGACCACATGCTACTTCTTCGCAAGCTAGAAGTTTACATATTTGGAGGATCTGCATTACTTTGGTTTGAGACGTACCACTCTCACCGGCGGCACAATGTTCTGTTAGAAGGAATTTCATCAGAGGAATGTTTCATTGGCACTGGGGTCCCATAAGGTTCCGATTTGTGGCCGGTGTAGTTTCTTATTTATGTCAATGACAGTCCATGTTGACATAAGTGGTAAATTCACATGTTAAGCTGACGACACCACTATCCTCTGGCATATCAATACCGCCTTTTACTTGATCAAATCATCGTCGACCTAAGAAAGCTGAAAGAGTGGTGCGATTCCAATCTTTTATCATTCAACATCGATAAAACAAATGTGGTCACGTTTAGATGTAACATAGGGAAGTACACTTGAAAAATGTGAAAATTTGGAGAAAAATAAACTTTTAGGGCTCTATATTGATGAAAATCTAAAATTTGATTCCCATGTCAACTACTTATGTAACAGACTAGCAATAGGATGCCATGCAGTCAGAGTTGTTGCAAGAGAGTTAGATACTATTATTACAAGGTTGGTTTATTTTCCATAAATTGAGTCCTATCAACATTATGGAATTTGTTTCTGGGGAAATTGTGCACAATTTCGTTTCAATATGGTATTCTCTCTACAAATAAAATCCATCAGATAATTATAAAAGGCTAGCTACAGGGATTCATGCTGCCCTTTATTTGTGAAGAAAAAAATTTTGACCTTAGGACGTCTATTTATTTTGAAAACAGTGTGTCTTATCCACAAAAAATTTCAAAATAAATTCAATACCACCTCAACTTAAAGTACACGTAAGTCTTACTTCATTTCCCTTCCAACACTCTAGCCTTTACACAAAATTCTATTATTTTCAATAGCAAGAAGTTATTTAATCACCTTCCTATTATTTTAAGGTGAATATGTAATAAAAAGAAAGAATTTCAGAAAGAAAGTAAAAGAATTCATTGTTGGGAAGCCCTATTATAGTGTGGACGAATTCTACCAAGGCTCTATCGAGTAATTGACACACAGCTTTGTGTAAACAAGCTATTGAATTCAACATGAAACAGCTATCAATATTCACCACTTAGCATTATATATTTATATTTACTCAATATTCATATATTCATGTACTTATATTTGTATCTGTTCAGCTGGGCTTAATATTGTTCTGTCCATATACACTGTTATTGTCTCTAAGCATTATTTTATAGCTTGTATTTGTTAATTTAGTGTTCCATATACACGTTTTACTTTACTAGACTTTGCCAATAAGATGTTCAAATCTTGGGTAATAAAGCATATTTTGATTTGATTTATTCAACCATTTATTTAAATTTGTATTTGTTGAATAAATACTTAAACTATTATAGCCTCATTATGAATCATTTCAGGTATTATGGAGGTAACCAATTCATAGATGAAATAGAATTCCTCGCTCAAAAAAGATCGTTAGAGGCTTACAATTTGAATCCAGAAGAATGGGGGGTCAATGTTCAGCCATATTCCGGTTCCCCCGCGAATTTTGCCGTTTATACAGGTAATTAAACTATACCAGATCCTGAGTTACTTTCTGATATATGTGATAAGTAATATCGATCCTTATAATTACAAATTGTAACTTTGTAATTATATTGTACAAAGTTACAATTTGTAATTATAAGGATCGATATTACTTTTTTTTTACTGTTGGGTAATGAAGGCTATTATTATTTTTTTTTTCAGGGGTTGTGGAACCACACGGTCGTATAATGGGTCTTGATTTACCTGATGGTGGACATTTAACTCACGGTTTCTTCACACAAACTAAAAAAATATCAGCAACATCAATGTTTTTTGAATCCATGCCATATAGGGTATTTTCCATAGATATTTCAAGAAGAAGACATTTTTACAATGTGTGACTTTTTTAGGTTAATCCAGAAACTGGTTTAATTGATTATGATAAAATTCTGGAGACCGCAAAGTTATTCAGGCCTAAATTAATAATTGCCGGCGTAACTTGTTATTCCAGAGCACTGGATTACAAAAGATTCCGTCAAATTTGTGACGAAGTAGGAGCTTATTTAATGGCTGATATGGCACACATTTCAGGATTAGTGGCTGCAGGTATGATGAGTTGATAATATTTTTTAAATAATGGATCGATTGATATTTCTTCATTTCAGGTGTGACACCAAGTCCTTTTGAATATAGTGATATTGTAACTACTACAACACACAAGAGTTTAAGAGGACCAAGAGCTGGTATTATATTTTTCAGAAAAGGTGTTAGGTCTGTGAATGGCAAAGGTGAAAAAATTCTATATGACCTTGAAAGTAGGATCAACCAAGCAGTTTTCCCTGGTTTACAAGGTATTCTGATTGACTGTGAAAAAAATTAAAACAACATGTTGATTTTGTCCAATTTCATACAGTATATAATATAATCATTTTCACATCTTCATTTTCCACAAGAATATCTCTTGTTACTTTTTTTGAATTCACCATTTTTGGCATTGAAAGTAATGATTAAGGTCAGGACTTCACAGTATTGCTATAAATAGAATGAACAAGTGTGAATCATCAAAACCATAAGCAAATAACACTTGAGCATTTCCAGAAAAATCCTGCTTTTGTTCTCGTTATAGTTATCAAGGGTATTTCAGTTCAATATAAACAAGTAATCTTGATCTGACTGGGGGGATTTCAATTATTTCATCATTTGTTTTTGTTTCATCACATGTGATGACGTCTTATCATTTCAAAAGTGTATTGCAATTTCAATAATGTAATTTTGAATATCACTTATCTATCATATATTATTACCCAACTCTTTTTTTATAAGACTTGGGAAATATTCTGAAGTTTGTATTTTACTATGAAATACTTAATAAATATGTTATACTTTTCATTAATACAATTTTTGAATTCACACTTTGTTGAACAATTGTCTTAAAAACAATTAATATTTACTGAGCAAAATATCCCTGCTAATGAACATTTTGTTATCCAAAACGAACACCAAACAACACAACTGCAAAACTTTTCTTGACAAACATTTCACCCAGCTTACGTCTCTTATTTCAGAAGTATGTCTGAGGTTTGGATGAAGATTTGTTCAGTCTGAGAAAGTTTTATTAAGGTAGATTCAAGTAATTTACTACAAGGTTATGGAATTTTCAATAAGGACTTCATTAGTAACGAAATGAGAAAAGTCCAAAGTCTATAGTTGAGTTTGACAATTGTAAATATAAATATTGACTTTTTCTTCACTTTTTCATTTTTGGTAACAATTAAAATTTGTTTTGGTACATTTATTATTGTTAAATAAGTACAGCAGTATACTATAAAATAGTTTTTTGAGAGAAATGAAACTTTCTATATTTTTTATCACTTTTATTTGTAACTAACGTTACTGCAGTTTTGTCCTATACAGACATTTTCAAACGTATACAATAAATTTAAGTTTGTAACGTTAGTTACGAATAAAAGTGGTAAAAAACATAGAAAGTTTCATTCCTCTTTTTTTCATTATGATTTCCTACCACGTAGTAACAGCTACATCTATCCATTTATTCAACCAAAAAATATTCAAGTTACACATATGCAATAAAAGTTACCATGGTGTTAATGTTGTTATCAAAAAGGATTTTTTGACATCTTCAATAGCTGCATCTTTTCTGTTTTTCCAACTATTGTAATAATGGAGATATATCTTGTTACTAAAATTCTGGAACTCCTTACTTATATTTCATGAAAAAACTGTATATTACCTCATCAGTCTACTGGTGTTTCGTAAATAAAAATTGAGACAAAATGAATTTATAGAGGATGGGTACAAAATATTCAATAAATTGATGGATGTAGTCGTTACTACGTGGTAGGAGATCATAATGAAAAGAGAAATGAAAATTTCTGTGTTTTACCACTTTTATTTGTAACTAAGGTTACTGCAGTTTCATCCTAAATGGACATTATCAAACTTATACAATAAACTCTGTTATGTCTTATACAATAAATACTGTTTATTGTATAAGTTTGAGAATGTCCATATAGGACGAAACTGCAGTGACGTTAGTTACAAATAAAAGTTGTAAAAAACATAGAAATTTTAATTTTTCTTTTCATCACAAAATATTCATTTATTCAACAAAAAGAAAAGACATTTTAGAATTGATCCTGATAATAATATCAATCAAATGTGGTAATGTGATCAATATAACATAATTTGATGGTCATGTTTCATCCTCTATAATTGACAATACTTACGACTGTGTTTTCTTTAGTTTTGTTGCATGATAATGGTAGTAAATTGAGATTCTCATTAGAGTTTTGAACTTTACAAAAAAAATTTTATCAACATTATTTCTTCATGAACATTATTTTCCGATTTCTCATAAATATTCCATAGAAAAAATTCGTGTTCAATTTACATGTCATATTTTGTCAAAAGTTGTGTCATAAGCATATAAATAAATATTTTTATCTGGGATTTCTGAAGTTTTATAGTATGATTAGTACAGTAATAAATCTAAAAATATCAATACAAATAGAAATTCTTTTACAGGTGGTCCTCACGAAAATGCCATTGCTGCAATTGCAACAGCAATGAAACAAACGAAATCCCCCGATTTTGTAACATATGCAAAACAAATTGTTGCCAACGCGAAAAGATTGTGTGATGGTCTTCAGTCAAAAGGCTACAAAATTGTGACAGGCGGAACCGAAGTGCACATGTTGCTTATGGATCTTCGGCCTAAAGGTATATCAGGTGCTAAAGCGGAATATATTTTAGAAGAAGTGTCCATCGCATGTAACAAAAACACCGTTCCTGGAGATAAAAGTGCGTTGAATCCATCGGGGTTGCGAATAGGTAAGATTTTATTGATTCTTTAATTCATGAAAATAATCAAAGGTGTTTCAATATTTTCAATTGTTTTATGAAAATGAAGAAAATTTCTACTTCATAAAGTCTATCATTCACTTTTTTGCTTTTTGGGAACCATCCGACTCGTCCATTTCTTTTGAGTATCCAGAAAACAGCATTACGTTACATTTTCTCCTATCGTCTTTCCATGACATCCATTCTAAGCATCGTGTTTACTGTACTAGTTTGTACGTATCCTTTGTTGGATTTTTGTCATAGTATTTTCCATTGGTAAAACTAATGTTGCCCTCGAATCACACTGAAACTAGTAATTTGATACAATTTTAGAGAAAGTTAAAGATGATGATGGTGATCCGTTTCTATTTTACTTTCTGTCATAGTAAATTAATTTTTTTAAAAGAATGATGTGTACTTGATACACACAAAAATATTTTTTGTTCTTTGTTTGGTTCATTTACATAATTTGTAAAATTCCAACTGTTATTGATTTGTGCTCAACTCAACTTAATGGTCACTAAAATTGTGAGTTGTAGAAATCTTCAATTTTTTTCATAGCTTGCGATTTATTTTTGATTGGAGTACCTTGATACCAAATTTTTCAACAATATTACTGATTTTGTGAAGACTTCGAGCAATTGTGAAATTAAAATTATTGGAATCATATCTTTTAGAAAATTGTTTTAAAATTCTATCAGCATTTTTTAAGAATCCACAAGTCGGCTTCTTTTTCTTTGCTATACTTTTTGTATTGTATATACAATAATTACACATGTCTGAAGACTGTATCGAGGATCTTTCCTGCACTGATGAGAGGTAATACCTTGAAACTGGTCTGTAGGTGATCTACTCGAATAATTTCAGCATAGTCCTGTTTCTGGATGAACAAGAAATATCTGCAAGACTAACCTCTGTGGGGTATCTTTCATAAATGTCTTCGGATATCATTCAATACTCAGCATGGTATTAGTCGCGAAAGAAGTTGTTTTCTGGCAGGCATTTTCCAGAACCTACTGTGTAGGTATGTTGGTGAAGATGATTATTTCGAGATTTTACTTTGAAATATTTATTTTCTAATAATTATAAGGCAACTTTCAATTATTATCAATAATTTAATTTTACTAAGTAGAACGTTGTTTCAAAAATCAAACAGTATACTGTACACACTTTTCATTCTGCAGTTTCATAATTACAAGCTTTTGCAAACATTTGAGAGTAAAGCATCAGTTTTAACAATACTTCCACGATAGTTCTCGAAAGCTTGTCCAGCATTATTAGATCTGTTCTGTTCAAAATCTGTTGTTCCGTTAACCAGCTGTCGCACCCCTACGAACGATAACGAACAGAAGTAGAAACTTATGCGAGCTAAGGAGTAACGAGGTCTTACCTTTCAACGTGTGATTCTTAGTCTTTAGATTTTTTGAGAACGATTCCACGTTCTTTTTACAAATATACTTTGATATTCGATAACGGTGAAATTAGTATGAATATTTGTTTTGAACAGGAACTCCTGCATTAACAACCCGCGGTTTCAAAGAAGAAAACATCGATGACGTAGTGAACTTCATAGACTGCGCCTTACAATTAGGAATAGAAATAGCAAAGACCTCTGGACCAAAGCTTGTGGACTTCAAAAAGGCAGTTCACGAACACTTTTCATCAGAAGTTACAGCCCTTCGAAATGAAGTGGAGAAGTATAGCGAGCAATTTCCTCTTCCGGGATATCCAGAATATTAGATCGTACCACTACTATTTAATTTTTCATTTTGTATTGTTAATAAACATAATTTTTTTAAATGAAAAGTTCTGCATGGAAGAATTGAACTGACTGAATATCTGGCCCCAAAATATTTTTTCAAGATAAAAACGAGTTTTTTTTGAAGCGCAAAATGTGTTGAGGGTAAATTTATATTGTGAAAAGAAATGTTGAAGATATATGGGTTATTTTATTTGATATAACATTCAATTTAAAATTTTTTATCAGACATTCTGCAAAGTATAATTTAGAAAGAAATGGGTGCCTAATATTCATGATCGAAACATAAAATGTGCTAATAATGTTTTTGTATTATCACACTTTTTAAATAAAAGGTAGTTTTATTGCCAATTGGATAAGTTATTCTGTATTTTTTATTGTTGACCTTTCAGCGATTCCTAGTTTTTTAAAGACTACATTTGTACTTCATCATTGGAATGTTAAGGCATTCGAAGTGAGAATATTTTTTTTATGTGTATAGAGAACAACCGTTCCCAGTTTGGTTTCCAGCATAAGGGCAACAACATTTTTGAGACTGCTTTTTCAATTGAGTATTTTAATTTTCAACAAATGTCCTTAAAGTAAAAACTCTTATTCACAAATCCCTCAAGTAATTACTGTGAAGGGCTCCAAGAAGCAATTAAAGCCAGATTATTCAAACTTTCGTGTCTTCATTTGCAAAAACGGATTTCAGAAAAAAATTGTTAGTCAACAACCAACTAACTTTCTTTGAAGTGTTCAGAAAACATGATTTATACAAATTTTGAAATTGTTCGAATATTTGTGATGGAATCGGTCAATACTTTATGAAAATACAGTTTAACAAAAATGCAACTTGTGTTTCGCTTAATAATAGCGCCTGGAGAAGCTAGTGTATAGCAAAACACGTATTTCATTTTTGTTAAGTCTCACAAAGAGTTTCTTGAATTGTTCAATATTATAATCAAATATTTCACACATCTGTCTTCAATGATGAGTCCATGTTGTAACGGGCACAAGCAGCCCTATTTTCAGCCATAAATTAAAATTATAATTAATGGAGGTAGTTTTAGGAGTTGGCACTTTGTTTATTGTAAATTTCCGCCTCTTTCAGAATCTCTTTATTTTTTTCAAGTATCGAGAAACTGAATGTCGGTCATTGTTGAGACTTCCGAGATATAACCTTCTTTCTCGCAGTCAAAGCTTATACCACTGTTATCTGCCGCGGTGGCAATCAAAACGTTTGGTACTCATGTTTCCATTAGACCACGACCTACCAGTACTGATTTTATTCTCTTTAATCGTGACCCCCACCTGTGAAAGCCTGTTTTCATACCTTGTTTTCATGCCTTGTTAATCCTCATTTGTTACTAACAATTGCATTTTTTGTGTTCCACACATTCTGAATTGAATGAGTTATATCACTCATGTCTACTTGACATGAATTTCAACTTGTTCACTATAACATGAATCCGGATTATTTCGATCAGGATGTTTAGAATTACGTTGGGGTTGAAAACCCACATCAATCTTTGAACATACTATATACAACTCAAGGTACTATTTCATGAAATCCAGTTTACTCATGTACTTAAAAATTTAGTAAACAAATGGAATTCTTGTATAAATTTTATTTATAAATTGATCTTTAGCAAAGGTTGTTATTCAATTTTTTAATCCCAATGATCAATTGAAGTAACTGGTCAAAATATGAATAATAATTCTTAATTAATATAAATTTATTCAAATCAATACAGAATACTTGAATATGAGCCCTGAATCCCAATATGTTCGATTATATATACAAAAATGCAAGTATTTTATACAAAAACATCCATATCAAAACGATGTTAGAATAAAATTAGATGTCTTTACAAAATATATATTCTACAAAATATTACGTATCAAAAGATCAATTGGCTACAATATTATTTCTTGCATAGCATATGATTATAAACGTACCCGATCAATTCAAAAATGATACATATAAAATACTAGTATACTCGACAGATAAAAAATACAATCGAAAGACAGTATAAATGTATAATAATCTGTATAAATAAAATGCATCATATCAATCAATCAAAACATAAAAGTTATTCAGTAAACTTTAAAAAGATAAGCACAATAATTCTTGAAATAATAATATTTCGTGTTTTCCAGAAAATAAAACTTCTATATTCCAATACACTAATATAAGATAAGTTATATAAATGCTTCTGGCCATATATAAAACTACTTAGTTAAAAGTTGATAAGCTATTTTCTGTTAAACACTTGCTAAGTACTAGACAAAATATATACAAGAAGCCATTTTATTTGCATGGAATTTTGTTGTGAAAGTCAATAGTATAAGGGCGATTATTATCATTAATATAAAATTAAATAATTGAATGGTTAAAAAAGCATCGACACCTAATTGGGAGCATCATCTCCGTCCATTGCTTCGTCTTGTGTGGTTGAATCATCCCCTGATCCATTGCCACTGGTTTGAATTGACCCACGTTTCGAAGAACTTAACCGAGACGATGATGAAATACCCATTGTACCTCGTCTAGAAAAAAAGTGATAAAATTATTTTTCAAGTACTAAGTTAAAAAAATGTATTTTTGATGAGAAGTTACCTTGATTTTAACCATAACTGTACTGGTAATATTATCAGTTCGTTTGCTGAATCTTGGAAGAACTTTCTTAGATTTAACACAGAAGTATCTGCCATTTCATAAAATGATATCTTTTCCAGTCTGATAAGTTTTATACATGTGTGTATATATAATGCCTTGTATTATCTTTAATTGATGAAAGAATTTTATTATTATTATATCAAAAGTGAAGGTTCGAATGCCTTTTATGATAAATATTTTGAGATTATATTTGATGGTCAATGTTTTCAAATAGTTGATAGATTTGGGTGAATTATAGACTGCTGTAATGAATTACTCCTATGAAACTATCTAAACTTCAGAGAACCAATAAAGAAATTGTATAAGATACTTGTGATAAAAGTTATACTGGTAAATCAATTAAGTCTGTGAGAATGAGATTACATCAGAAATAGACAATTAACAGGATCAAAATGGTTAGAACACATTTTGAAATCAGAACGTGAACATTGAGTTGATTGGAACAAGATGAGAATGATTGCTAATGAACCCCACTTTAAAAGATGTAAACTCATAGAATTAGCGTAAATTCTTATATCTGGAGGACAGTGTATTTTGAACAGCTCCTCATAAATGGATTGTACTTGGCTACCAGTCTTGAAGAATGCTTAGTGGCAAAATAGCAACAGACTAATATCACTGCATAACATTGAATGTTTCAAAAGTCAATCAACATTGACATATTTCGCAGTTGAAAACTCATCTGACATTTGAGGAAGTTCATAAATGAAGAGAATCAGCGAAGAAAAATCTACTAATATACTTAGATTTTTCAAATTCTGAAGACGAAGGCAGTTTTTATCTTATGTAATGTTAGGATGAGTATCTGTATAATTTCTTAGCTCTTTTTTGATAGGAAAAATTTTAAAAAACGAGAAGTTACTATAAATAGAAAATGTTTCTTTGTGAATTTACACAGTAACTTTTCGGTGTGAACTGAATAGTTTGCCTTTTCTACAAGTGACCAAAGTTCCCCATTACAATTTTCATATTTTTCAGATTGTGGAAGGAGAAAATACCTAAAAAGGTCGATAAAAATTCTTGATTTCCTCCACAAAAAATGACTCTTGTTCAATATAATGGTTCAATTTGAGTCGATTCAAAGCTCAGTTTCAATGCAATTATTTACAAAAATATATTTGTATTAGCATGCCCATTGAGACTTGAAAAAGAGTCATTATATTGGTTTCCATTATAATCTATACAAAGTCAATCCAAACAGCTAATGATCGAGTCTGATAAATTCACTAGTTGATATCATATTAAAACCTCCCACATAAAAATGATTATTGTAAAAAAAATTATACCACGCCGCCCATGTCATACAAAAAATGCCGACATTCGGTAACTATTTAGTTTTTATGCCATCCGAATTGAGTTTGTATATACTATACCACTAAAAGTATTTAGTTATTCTTGTTCCAAGCATACAATAACTTTATTTGATTACGCTATCAAAATTAAAATTAGGCATTCTAATCTGAAACTTACTCAGAATCGCAGTCGTTTGAATTATTGAATGATTATTTGTTTCAAATAAGTTAAAAAGATATTAACTAAGGGTTTTTGTAGGGAATGCTTGGTAAGACGTTTCGATTTCAAACTACTACACAAAATTAATTTATTTTTTTTTCATTAATAAAAAAAAGTGACAATTCATCTTACCTTTTTATTTTAACCATGAAATTTAATTTTGTTATTATACCTCTGATCTTTGACTTCTGAACTTTAATTTCTGAGAAGAATAATCTTTTTACTTTTCCATTAGTATGAGAGGGAAACTTCTAAAGAACGGAAGATGTGTGAATTGTACAGAGAATTTTCTTTCAAATACGAACCATAAAATAAAATTTTGCTAAAACAACTGATTTCGATTAAGAATTTGTAATTTGTTAAGAAATAATTTTTTGTTACTCAGTTTGTATACCAAAAGTAGTTGTTATTTTTTGTGGTTTGTATCTGTAAGAAACTTTTGAGCATAATCTACATATCTTTGTAATACATTTCTTTTGATCGTTTCAATTTTTTATAAATTATTTGTAAGTTTCTTTCTCCTTACATCAAAATAGAGAAGCAGAAAGCTAATAAGTTTTTTCTAGCAATTTCTTGTTTTTCATGGTTTCAGATTATCTAAATGAAATATACTAATATAAAAACAAGTTACTTCTATATATTACAATGAAACAAATATAATAGAAACTGACTAAAAAAATCAAAAAGCATAAACATTGGAAAGATCACCATGATTGATTCTGTAGGAGGTACTCATTTTTGATTTCCCTGTATGTTCTTGTTGTTTTAAAATTTCTGCTTTTAATAAAGATCTTACAGTCAATATTTGTGTTTAACTTTTTATAAAATATAAATCTGGTGAAAGTACTGTCCGACAATTGAAAAAAATTATCAAATTAGTATTGAACTGATAAGGTTAATATGAATAAAACACTACAACTCAAACAGATTATTGTTATTCGTTATTTCATGTTATGTTATTTCAAAAAGGTTAAAATCAAACTTTGCACTCAATGAGCTAAAGCTGATAAAATATTAAACACTTCAACTCCAACGGGTTATTTCACACATTTTGAATATGTTATTTTCAAAAAGGTTAAAATAAAACTTTGCACTCATTTGAAATATCGACAGCGAGCTATAGCATAATTCTATTGGATTCCAGAGTGTCAGTGTGTCACATTTTGGGAAACAATACCCTCCCTAGAGCGATTCTACCTTGAAGTAATTCCAGATGATATTTATGACGTTTGAAATGAAAAAAGAAATCCCAAATTTGATTTTTTTGTATCCCATAATTTTTTAAAACTGATTTAAAACATTATTAACTAACTATAGCACATAAAAAAAAATAATGGTAGGCGTACAGGACTTCATTGAATTTAACTATATTCCATAAAATACAGGATGTGACACATAAACTGCGACACTTTAAAAATAAAAACTTTTTAAAAAAGTGTTGCCCATGCTAGAATTTTCAATAGTTCAAATTGTTGTAGACTGGCTGATACAAATTCAGTTATTATTGGAGATACGAAATCATTAAAATCGGCACACTAAAAGCTTTCTTCATGATGCAAAAGATAATAAACTACAGAGAAACACATTTTTAAGACTCCATGCTTTTTTTCAATACATTATTTGAAGGAAGGAGAAGGAATTTGGTCACAAGACTATTGGATAGTCAAACCATCCTATCCATTTATCATTTAACAATGACACCAAAAGCTACATTTATCTACAATTATGAACAGGCGCTGCAGAAAATATATATTATAATAAAGTATATATGAACAGAAAATATAAACTAAAGTATCATTTTCTATTAGAAAAAATACATACAAGGTTTTTTGTCAGACAAAAAGACATTCCAGTCAAAGTCAAAAATGTGTTTGTTTTTCTGTAACTTGCATCTGGAAGAGTACAAAAAAGGCTACTAACTCGCCAACTGAAACAATTTCATACTCCCAATAATAACAAAAGTTATCCATAGAGCACAATCATTTCAGATAGGCCTGTTTCTTATTGGTTCAAATGTAGGATATTGGAAAGTAGGGGTAAAAACACACCAACACTCACTTGATCTCGAATGAGACCCCCCACATTTTCTTAATTGTTTCAGGCAAGCTTGCTTGAAGTTGCTCATTTGTTGTGAAAGCGGGTAAGCTAGTTATCTGAGAAATGCTTGAATAAAAAATATATAGGGATGAATATATAAGTTAAAAAACTGAAAAAAAAGTTTTTGTATGAAATCATTTGAAAAGAATATCGGAATAGAAGTTTGATTAATAATGCTAAATGAAAATATTCTAGAAAGCTCATTATTTATGAAACTAATTGAGGACATTTTTTAACGAACTCAACATTGATGAATATTCATTAAACAGGCAACTTTAACTGAGCCTTTCGTTACATTCCTTTATCTAACACTATTTCACATTATCTACAGCGTGACTCACGGTCGATGGTAGGTTAGACA
>WOGO01003905.1:0-13784 GCA_015342085.1 Leptinotarsa defecta | reverse complement strand
ATTGCAATAAGTTCGCATAATACTCGCCGTTGAAAGTTTTACCTTTTTTAAGTCAGTCAATAAAAATTATCTTACGCGCATCACATACTACCGATGCCATGACCGGTTTTCACCTTCTTTGGAACCGGCTCTGACTTAAAAAAGGTAAAACTTTCAACGGCGAGTATTATGCGAACTTATTGCAATGACCAAAATCAACGAATTGAAGTTTGAATTGCTTCCTCATGCACCCTGTTTGCCAGATTCAGCCTCTTCGGATTATTTTTTGTTCCCAAACTTGAAAAAATGACTCAGTGGCCAAAGATTTTCCAACGATGAAAAAATGTACCAAACTTATTGAAAATCGCTGGGAAAGTGTATAGAGCTGCTGCAAGGAGATTATGTTGAAAAATAAATAATTTTTTTTCCAAAATTGTTGTGTTTTGTTTGTTGGACCGTGTACTTGTGGGACCGTCCTTGTGTGTCGTGACTAACAGTCAGTAGTTTTATTACACTTGCTAGATTTGCTTCTCGGTAGAAACCCGTAAAATTCCAAGTATCTCAATAAAAATACTCACCAAGCTGAAAAAATATTCAGACGCCTACTTGGCATGTTTCGAAGATTATGTTTTCCAAGAAAAAACAAACAACACTATCGCTTCGATGAAACGAAGGATGGTGATTTGACGAAACAGACTGAATAAATGACAAATAATTTGACATATGGCTGTTATCAATTGCCAAAATTCAGACATTCCTTTTGGAAGACCCTTTAGCTTCGTCATGACCCATTTAAAAGAATAAATACCTCCATATTTTTGAAATAATAATGATGTCAATACCTGAAATAAGAAATACTACCAAACATTGGAAAATGTAAATCCAACATTTCGAATGCAGTGTCAGGATCCATCCCACCTGGAGAATCAAGTATAGCTGAATGATTATCAACGTGGTTTCTATGGCCAGTCAGATGTTTGAGTCAGCATTTGTGGTGGCCAAGTTTTATTGAGAAAAGCATTGCTTCGTGTATATCGTTATCATTCTATTTCTTGTGGTGGTCATATTTGAGGTTCTGATACTTGCACCAAGCTCATCGCTGTTCAATTTCAATAACAGGGTTATAATTATTAATACATGGCATTCCAAAAGAGTTTAATATACTTTATATGATTCATGCTTCTGTCGCAATTCATCCCACAAGAAAGACAGACCCACAGAACTGAGAGGACTCACGGTAATGTCCTTGATGTGCATACGGTTCAAATGACTTCAAATTGTTTTTTTTTTCAAGGTGATTGATGAATTTCATCAGTTCGGACTTCCATCGTCTGACATTATATAAAATGGTTTGAAATCCCTGAGACAACACGAAAAGAAGAACTGAAAATGAATAGCTGAAAATAACAATTATATCAAAGATAAAAACTTGAAATGAAATGATAGTGAAATAAAATACAAGTAAAAATAAAACAATTGAACAATAAATAGAAATAAAAAGTTAAGAGACTCCAGGCCATTTTACTTCACGACGTTTCGATTGTTAGTATCTATAATCGTTTTCCGGTGATGACTGGACTAGATTCTCTGAGAGATGACTATTTATGGGTCATTCGGGTACTTTGATTTATCTCCGCTTTTCTTTTTCCGCTTCACCTATTTAGAGGGAGGTGACCGTTTGGCGCTTAATTATGGGTTTCCATATGTTGCGTATCTCTACGCTAGCTTGGCTGAATACATTATTGGATATCATGTATGAGGCTTATTTGGATTCCCTTCTAAACCATCTCTGTCTATGATCTCAGCCTGGGACCATTTCTTGTTATGGTGACGGGCCCAACATGCTCTACACACACAGCAAGGGAAACCAGCAAATCAGGCATAGCAGAGCATGTTTGGACCCATCAACATAATATCAAGTGGTCCCAAGCTAAGATCATACACAGGGAGGAACACTGGTTCAGGAGGAAATTCAAAGAAGCCGCATACATGTTGTCCAACAATGTATTCAGCCAAGCTAGCGTAGAAGTACGCAACATATGGAAACCCATAATCAACCAAAAAAAGGCCAACTCCCGCCAAACGGTCATCTCCTACTGGTGAAGAGGAAAAAGGAAAGCGGAGATAAGTGAAAGTACTTCGACTTGTTTCAAGTAGCTGAAAAACATGTTTACATCAAATTCGTTACGAAAACAAATTTTTTCGAGTATTTTCAAGTATTTTCGAAAAACGGTGAAATTAATTTCATCGTGACTTGAAAATATAATGATTTATTTCGTTTTTCTACTTGATTATCCGCACAAATATGAAATACTACCAAATAACTCAAAATATAAATCCAACATTTCAAATGCAGTGTCGAGGCACCATCCAGCCAGGGATAGACAGTTAACCGAGATTTTATAAAGCTGTATCTCCAGCTCTAAAACGGAACCCGATCTAGCAGCATTCATGAATTATTACGGACCAGCATGTGTGCTTTATGAGCGCTCCGAGTAGCTCCACTACATATGATTCGTCATTTTTTATGGATTTCTGAAGGTAAACCTTCTTTATGGGAGGGTTGTCTTAAGTCGTATGATGGATCGCCTCTGTAGTAAACTAACGCTTTGATACATGTGATGAATTCAGTGGAACTGTGTAGAAAAACAAGAAAACGTGAGTGTTCTAGTGAATGATGTGAGCAAAATCGTTTTTTACTTTATAATTTGTCGAAAAGACCCGACATTTTTGTGGTATATTTTCCATTCAGAATGCCTGTCAATAGAATCATGATGACGTTCATTGACTTTTCGTGTTGCTTATAGACATAATTTGGTAAAAAAAATATCAATAATAAAATTAGATTTCCTTCGTTTGCGAAATGAAATGTTGATAAATTCAACTTTCTGTCACTTTTGAAAGGCTCGTGGAATAAATGTGTTGTCTATATCAGAATATTTTCTTCTTCTGGTACTTATCTTGATATAGAGTTGTTGTTCCTGATGTTGGTGATGTTTCCTAATGTTGAAGCAAAAACAAAATGGGACTTCTACGCAAAATTTGATCAGGGCTACTCGTACTCCATAAGTATACCAATATTGAAAAATATCATGCAATGAAAAAAAATTTGTGGGAAAATAATATAGACATCCCTCATATAGTATGAGAAAATGAATATTGCGAAATGAAATCTCGATACACAACAGGCAATCTGTTGTTTTGGTTGGATGTTTCCTGCACTGATGAGAGGTCTGTAGGTGTTCTACTCTATTGATTTAGTGTAGTCGTAGTCCTACTTCTGAGAGAACAAGAAACTTATTCAAGGCCAACCTCTGTATGGCTAACACCATCGTGGTGTTAGCCATACAGTATAGTATATTCATATCTGCGTGGAAAATATTTCACACCAAAATCAATTTTATATAAAGTATTGGCTTGACGGGTACAAATTGTTTGCAATTTTTCAAATTATCAGATCTCATAATGAACCAATCTATTCACGTTATAACCTATTGACTACCTTATGACTGAAATATGTAGTAAGACCTTTTAATAGGAATCACAAAAACTCTCCTATGGCTTCATGTTCTCAAATTCATTTTTTATTAATTTTTTGAGAAAAACTGACCTATAGGCAGGCTAATGCAGAGTGTAGCAGACGAATGGTTGACTTCAGTAAAATATACTGATTAGTATCTTCAAAAATAGCCATACTGTTCTTAAGGCAATCGAATTTGGTCTGAGAATACTGTCAGACATATTTAAGATGATTCTATACTGGGTGCCACAAAACTCGGGTATCACAAGCAACGAAAAAAGTTAATAAGCATGTATACGAATCGTATACTCCATATATAAGCCATACTGAAATCTTTGGTGCGGTTTGGTTGTTTGAGATAGTCGTGGAGTTATTTTGATTACAGAAGCACATTTGCAGAAAAAAACCGTGTTTCATCAAGAGAACGCACCGTCCCATACCTCAGCAGTTGATGTAGCGAAAATCTACGAATTACGGTTTGAACTGCTCGACCATCCACCTTACTCACCAGATCTAGCCCCAAGCGACTTCTTTCTGTTCCCTAATCTGAAAATTGTGCTCAGTGGAAAAATACTTTTGTCAAATGGGAAGACAATCACCTTTGTAAATGATCATTTTGCAGAGAAAATCGCCGAGTACTATTACGAATTACAGGGATGAGAGCATTGCTGGGAGAAGTATGTACAGTGGAAACGGCACATTCCAACAGACAGTATGGTATAGGAGGCGAATCCTATCGTTTCTATGGCAAAAATGTGTATTTGTAAGGTAACAATATATAATGATGAATGATTTCATAGAGGAGAACTTCATGATAACTGAAATACATATGTGATTTTTTTTTTATCACTCCACTTTATAATATCAAAGTTTCCCAGATAGCACAAATACTTCTTATGGGCGTTTTTACAACGTCCCGCTTGGACATTCAGGACATCCTCAGAACGTCCATTTTACGGACGTGGACATCTTATGGACGTCTTTGTTGATAATCAGGATGTCTTCAGAACGTCCATTTGAAAGCATTTCATGGACATAATCAGAAACTCAAAAAGATATTCACAGGATGTTCTCTTTGTTTCTGTCATGCGTTTCTGTAGGCTAAAAGTTATTCATTTTTTATTTCTTAGCTCAGATTGCCTCAAGAAAATTAAGAAAATATTGAACATTTCAATTTGAAAAATCCATTGTAAATAATAACATAAAATAAATGATTATATCAATTTTTTCGTTGATTTCACGTCCTTCCTTTCCTTCGCCGACAGTTCCGTTTCCTATCGTGTTTTGGCCATGTTTGCCTTCTCAGCTGAACCTGAAAATAATTCAAATTGCTTATTCAAAATGAATGACAGATGATTAATATAAAAATCCAATCTGTATTTGAATTATTCAGTTCCTAGACAATCTCAAAGAATCCAAAAATTTTTTTCAGCTGAAGTGAATAGCTTTCAAAAAATACAATTATTTCAATTTAAAACCTCTAGAAGACAGTTCGTGAAAATTACATAGAAAAACATGGATTCTAGCTGTGAAGTGATATCTAATGTGACCGGTGTCTGAATAATATACGAATATACTCACTTATGATAAGTTGAGTAATTTTCATGTTTTTGAAAGGCTTCTTTCCTTTTCGTCCCAACCAACTATATTTCATGGCTTCTTCATTAGTTAACAGTGAAGTCAATATACGTTTCACCATATTGTAGTGGTTTGTACCCCCAAGTCTTGCTAATTCATTCACCTGAAAAGTGTTTCTTTAACGTATAACAAAATAAACACTAGATCCTGATCATTGAGAGCAATATGGGATACAAATGGACAGTTCATTGATCTGAACTGCATTACTCACATTTTTTGTCATTACTTTCAGAAAATGTCGACATTGAATATATTAAAATATTAAAAAAGCGATGCAACCAAAGGTGAAGACTAATAATTAAAATCGACCAAATTTCCGTACAGCCGACACTGAAATGCAACAAGACGCGATCTATGGTTGGTGACTCTGATGGCGAGAAGTTTAAAATTGTCATTTTGAACGACCGCATGCAAATTGAGTTAGAAATGCGT
Source organism: Leptinotarsa defecta (assembly GCA_015342085.1). Lineage (NCBI taxonomy): Eukaryota > Metazoa > Arthropoda > Insecta > Coleoptera > Chrysomelidae > Leptinotarsa > Leptinotarsa defecta. Next base: position 8,215 of record WOGO01003905.1, on the reverse strand, counting down.
TAATTATTGGCCAACCCTAATTCCTAGTTCCTTGGCAACTGAACAACACAGTTCAGTAGCTCGTAAAATTGCATTATACAACCTGCCCCAAGTTATTACCTAAGGTCCAAAACTCCACAATTTGAAATCAGTCTTGCGCGTGCGCACATGTTACGCATGACTTCGTGTTTTATGTATCAATTCGGAAATCGAAAATCACATAACATAATTCCTTAAACTCCATTCTCGAGATAGCAAGGTTTGAATTTTTTTTTTTTGATATGACTCATGTGACCTTGATATATGTTGGATAACCTCACACACAGTTGGCATTACCTTCAAATGTTTTACTGCTTATTGATGATTTAATAATGTTTTAACAACGTCTTGCTGAATGAGACGTTTTTTGTGTAATAAATATATATACGCTGTCTTTTATACTGATTTCATTATAATATATCCTGATTTTTTAATGTTTCTCATAAAATAATACAATGCGAATATAATGGACGTTCTACGGACATATATTTCTGGACGTCCCGAGTATTTACTGAACTGGACATACTTACAACGTCCAGAATTGGTCCTGGACATTCAGACGATAAATGAACATGTAATGGACGTCTTTTGAACTTCCTGTGCTATCTGGGTTTCAATATATAATACTATGAAATCAAACCTTCTTTCTTCGTGAATTTTGCAGAAGTATAATAAATAACATTTTATAGGTGATTTGTCCTACAAATTCAGAATGACTTTATGGATATACAAGACGCTAGAAGCAGGGCAAATACTAATCGTTGCTAGGGATTATCTCTTCCAAAATTCCACAACATTTCAAATCGAACAGATCCAGCAATTTTTTTCCGTGATGATGAATAAAATTCTACTAATCTGTATTTAAATTCGCTGCCGAAGAGGCGCTTCTGAAAAACAAAAACTCTCTACAAGGTGACACTCCAATATGTCATTGCGACGCTGGGAGTAATATCTTAGGAGGCATTTAATCTGTTGTCTGAAACTCGTTAATCTCTCCGATAAGAAACAAAGTCATTAAATTCTCTATCGCGGCTCAGGCTGCGCACACTTGAATGGCCTAACTTTTAACCAGAAAAGTTTATATACTTTTTGTTTTGTCTGTGCCAGAGGCGGAAAACCAAACTTGTCGATATTTACGGTAAAAATATGTTTTACGTTTCCTTGTGGAACCGGAGATGTGACTGCTGTGTTGGGACGTACGTGGCAGACTGTAACATACGTTCGGAGAAAAATAGAGAAGGATTGATTCACAAGCCGATCCTTTATCAGGATCGGCTCATGAAGATTTACTTTGCCAGGATATTTGATATGTGATTTCGAATTGGGATGAAAGTAACCAATATATCTCAACACAATCATGTCGCTGGAATTGCAAAGGTTGTTTCCCAAAAGATTAGCACACTGTTCCCAACCAGAAAACTGTATGAACCCCAGCAACTTTCGGTGCTTTATAAAGCTCAGATCAGACCTTCTTCGGAGTATTCTTCACATGCATGGAACTCCGCCTCTGAGCATACCCTGAAGTTGCTGGTTTCCTCTCAGAAAAAAGCCATATGCCTGATTAGATACACAAACATCACTTGCAACCTTGATAGTCTGGAACATCAAAGAAAGGTTGAAGATTTGTCTCTCTTTTATAGATACTCTCACGGGAGGTGTTCAATTGACTTGGCACATTTGATTCCACCAAGAGCGGTACACCTCTATCTTCACTATTTATGAACCCTTTCATTTGGAGAACTATGAAATGAAATCCTTAAGAACGTTTACCTGTAGTGATTGTGTTTCGTCCTTTGAAAATAAGATTCAATAAACACGATCCTTCTTCAGGGCAGGCTTCATCAAATCATTCTAAAGCTTCCAAGTCATTGGATACAACATTGATCGCGTGTTTCATATAAAGATTCTTGATATAGGGCCTGAAGCTTGTATCGCGCATATACGATCTCATCCTCTATTACATGTTATTCTTTGAGCTAGGATGATTGATACCAGACTAAATGAGTGATTACTGACTTGCCAAAAACATAATAATCCTTTTTGATCGTCTTGTTTTTGGTTATTTTTACCTTCCAGAATTTGAAAAATATAATAATTGAAATGTGTACATATATGATATACAAGTGTAGAAAGAGCAAACTTTTCAGTTCACCCCGGTGAGTTACTGCGTGAAATCAAAGTATTTTTCACAAATGAAAATGTTTTATTTATCAGTTACTTGTATAAAATTCTCCATTATAATTTTCATGTTCTTCAGATTGTGAAAGGTGAAAATACCCAAGAAAGGTTGGTGAAATACTGATTTTCCTCCACAAAAAAATGACTTTCGTTCAATACAATAACCCTCCTGGCGTTAAAGTTAGGCAAGAAGTGTTTCGTATGTTTTAAAACACAATCGATAAGGTTGCAAATGACTCGTTATGAGAGTAATACAAGTCAACCTACAACACAGTGTAGAACGAAGATTATCCCATAGTTATCCAAAGATCAGAGAACTATTTGGAATGAAAATTCGGAATAGATGAAACAATAAACATGAGAAACCCTCGACAGAACAAATGAATCAGATGCGTGGTACGAATACTATATATAAGATAGACTCCTTATGAGCAAATTCCAATATGTGCTTAACCTAATAAGATACTTTCAAAGGAGCCACATATTTTAAAAAAATAGCTTTGGGGACACAAAAACAGAAAACCGGGCTATGGTTAAGCTCTGGGTGTATACAATTGAGAAGACATTTAAGGAAAATTTACAGATGAATAGAATAGTGGTGGATTTGGGGAAGATTGAATGGACAAACTCAACCAAACCTTATGTGTCACCACAGGCAAACAGCATTCATCAAGTAATGCTGCAAAACGGACTTATACTCCTCTTTGTCAAACTGTAAGTTATATTCGTAGCAAGTTTGGCTCTGCAATATATGACTGGAACATGAAGACTGATTGAGATAACCTTTGTTCTGAAATCTGTATAAATTGAAATAATAATAAAAATCAGAGACGTATGACTGCCTAACAGACCAGCATATCAAGTATCATAAGTACAAAGCATCCATTGATGGAAACAGCTTTGAGTCGATTGATTCATATTCCACAGTGAATATGAATCACTGAGTAAAGCAAAAAAACAATCCTTTATAGGTTTGAATATGTTTCTGTTCAGTCTGTTTCAAAATCTGTTTTTCCGTTAACCAGCTGTCGCACTCCTACGAACGACAACCCTCAGAAGTCGAAACTTGTTTCAATCTATTTCCAGTAATCAGGCGTACCCGTATAACGAATCATAACCCTCAGAAGTCGAATGCGAACATGTGTTGCCACACAAAAGTTTGGCACCCAATAAATGGTAATGAAGTCAGTAAAAGTTTCGAATCTGATTCAGGTTCAGAAAATAGTGGTGTCATACAATTAGATTATCCTTCAACACTCGAACGCTTTTATGGTATATTCTGAAAGACATTACTGTAAATCGTAGGGATTTTCATTTATTATTAATTATAATGCAACCCAGGCTGAGTAGGTTCAAACTGAGTAGCTCTATTCAACCCTCCACTGCAACCCGCGAAGTTTTAAGATATCTCATACCTAGTCAAACTCGATGAAATGAATGAGTCCTTCTTCTCAGTGAAGCCAATCACTTCATTTGATTAGTAATCTTTTAGTTCTACCAAACGTTGAAAACTGATCCGGTCCGCGGGAGAGCAGCCACAGGTCGCCCTAACAGAGTCGCCCCTGTGTAGAATTATTCACTTCAAGATTCAAAGATAATGGAATTTTTTTCTCAATCTATGATTACCTTCGTCAGGTATGAGACCTTCGGATGTTCAGCTTTGGAAGTAGGTCTACCATTACGTTTGGAAAGTATGTATCTTGTAACGAGTTACAGGCCAGATACGCCCTCCTTATCATTTTTCGAATCATGTAGCTATCAAGGCCTAATTATGCAGCTCTAAAACCGTACCTTTGAAGCATCTTCTGATGATTGGTGGATATTGCGATTGTCAGATGTTCAAAGTGTTAGAACAATTTTAGCAGAAAACTCGTATTACATATTTGTAAATCAGGTATGCCTAACGATATATCAGATTCATCTGTGTAGGCCTTTTTGCCTTTGGTTGTGGTGAATTTTTGTTCGAACGTGATGTTTTGAAACCTGCTCAGGAAGAAGTTGTTTTTTTCCTGATGCAGATTCTATTTGATGCATGGTGCAAGATGCACTACAGATTAATAAGATGACCTGCTTCTGAGAAGGTCATAAGTAACCTCCTGGCTGCATCACTCAGCCTTCTTTGATCCAAAGAGCTCTCGCTCTTGATTATATGTTACAGAAATGACGTTTGAGATGGTTCATTCCACATCTATCTCTGTAGGCTCTGGGTCAGATTCATTGGTTACCTCGTCGCCAACAAAGAGTCCCACAAGTATTTTAGGGTAGGAGGTTTATCAGGAAAGATTTTCTATGGTAGGTGCACGCCTGTTTGTTGTTTAGTGGTTGAGAGAAAAAAGAAAATAAAGGGAAAGGATTAGAAAAGAAAAGAATAAAAGTTATCACTTTATATATATCAACGATATATACTACAGTCTTTAGTCAATAACAATGCATATCAGTCGTTTACTCATGTGATCATAACTAGCAATGTTTATGTACCGACAATTATAAAATGGGCTTAAAAAAATATCAAATTTAAACATAAACCGGCTTCTCATCATTCAGCAGTACTTCACAATTGTGATATTTGGATGATCATTCGATGAGTCATAGTTAGTCTTAGTAATAAGATGTAGTTGCAAATAAACAAATGTAAATAATAGAAACCATGAAGAAAGAAAGAAAGGAAAGAAAGGATAAAGAAGTTCCACAACTAGGGTTGATTCAAACAATTCAAGGTAGCTTCCCAGAAAAACACATTTTTTTATTTCTTTTTTTCATCTTCATTGGCGAATATCAAGTACTTTGGTCACGGGGTATGACAAGTCAGATGAGAATCGTCTTGTTTTGTTAAATGTAATTTCCAAAAGAAATTTCCGTGTAGTTTCAAAGTTTTATCTGCTACCCAGACTACGATTCCATATAATAAATGCGATTCCGCTGTTGAATGGTAAATTATTTTCATTTGTTCCACTTTCATGATATTTGATAAATATTTTAACTTATACAGTAAGTATCTCAGGTTTTGTATGATATACCTAATTGATATGTGTGTGGCTGTGGTATACTATACACGTTGTAAAGTGGCTCTCTGTTTTTTATTAGCTACAAGTTGAAAAAGTTGATGATAATCAGTGATTTTCATCTGACGTATTGAGTAAGTGATTACCTACAAATACATAGTAACATAATTTCAATATCTCAACTGGTAACTTAGATATTCGATAAAATCTGTCTGGCAAGCCCTTATTCCATTTAAACAGGAACAAATAAAAACGCTGCCTATACTATACTATACTGATGAATATGAATAGCCAATATCATTCAGAGGATAGTGGCGTATCATTCATGGCTCAGCAATTTCAGTTATTGAACTCACAACTTGCCACCCTATCTGCCGACATGAATGATATAAGAGAACAAAACGAAAAAATCGATGTGAGTATGGCGCATATTATTATTCTGAGAGAAGAAAATGAGTCGTTGAAAGCTAGAGTCGCAGACTTGGAAAAAAAATCGGACGTTACTTCAATTCCAACAATATATGCAGAGGTAACTTCGAGATTGGATCGAGAAAAGAATGTGATAATATACGGTATTGATGAATCTGTAGGCGGTGTCAGATATTTTACTTGAGCTCAATTTACCTAAACCTCCCAACCCTACCAGGATGTACAGACTTGGTAGACAAGATTTGCCCAAAATACGCCCTATGAAAGTAGAATTTTCGTCTCGAGAGGAAGCCCTTTCAGTTTTAACCAAAAGACCAAAATTGCCTCTTGAAGAGTTTCCCAATGTAAAGTTCAGAAATGACTACACACCGAGATTATGTGAAGAACTTACGTCTATGTATAAAGAAATTGAACACAGAAGGGCCCATGGAGAAAACCTTCGTATAAAATTCGTTTCTGGGCAGCCGACAATAGTCTCCGCCACCCTAAAAAGACCTCGCGATGAAGAAAAATCTCCAAATAAGAATGCTGCTAAAATTACCAAGGGAAAAGCTAATTCTTCAAAAAACTATTACTGAAATTTTGGAATTGTTATGAATATAAGAATGTGACTAATTTGAATGAGACTAACTTTGACATTTTGTGCCTGACGAAAGCCTGGCTTACCTACGATATTTTGATGACTCCGGACAACTTAACAGATTTCAGTTATGTAACATCCAGTGCTACAAAAAAAAATCTTTTGGTAGGCCTAGTGGTGGTATGTGCATTTTTTTATAAAAAAACTTTTAGGAGTGACTGTACTATATAAATCGTCATACCTGCTCATTTGCCTGTTCAGTATGAGTGAACATAAATTTATTGTTTGTAGTGTGTATTTCAACCCAACTTTAGAGATAGGATACACTCTTGATTGCTTCCAAATTCTTTTAGCTGATCTTTTAGAAAAATATACTGATACGCTAATAGTCATTGCGGGTGACTTTAATAGCAGAATTGCTTCTTATGGTACTGTCCCTCATGAAATTATTGAAGACTCAAATATATTCGAAGATCGTATAAGTTCAGACATAACAATAAATAGTAGAGGTAGGCAGATTATTGATTTCATGGATAATAATTCATTTTGTGTATTGAATGGTAGAACATCCTTAGATACACCGGGTCAATTTACATATATCAGCAAACTGTGAAAGAGTGTGGTTGATTTGGCATGGGTGAACAATATGTTAATTTTGGACGCGAATAATTTTTATGTTGTCGAAGAAGACTTCTTGTCTGACCATTTCCCCATGAATATAACTTTGAACTTTAGTAGTCTGCTTGAACATAAAGACTCTGATCCTTCAAACAATGTTGATCCGTGCATGAAGGTAAACTGGAAAAATGAGTGTTCTTTAAATTATTATTTAGGAATGAATCGGTCAAATCGAGCGCATTTCATTGCTGATCCTGATGAGTCCTTTTTTAATCTAATTGCAGCCAAACGCGACGTTACCGCTGATTTAGGCCTTGTTTATGATAAAAAACATTATAAAAACAGGAGACTAAAAAAAAATAAGCCATGGTTTGATATTGACTATATCACTGCAAAAAAACAATACAAATAGCTTTGAAACAATGTAAGAAACATAATTTTCCAGAAAATCTGAAAACAAACTATATAGGCTTGAAATGCGGGTATAAGAACATTTTAAAAATAAATACGGGGCTGGAATTATTACAAAGCTTACAAACGTGAGAAATCAAACCGAATTCTGGTTGGCTATCGAGCAGTTTCGAAATAGTTCATTTTCCCGTCGAAGTATGGGAAAACTTCTATGAAAATATCTATCCTCCTAGAAGGGTAGCCCCACTTTATCTTCAAGACGCTTGCCACCCTTATTTAGACACACCTTTCTCTACTGATGAAATTTATACAGTACTCAATAAATGTAAAAATAATAAATCTCCAGGATCAGATGGAATACCTTTCGAGTTTTATCGAAATTTACCAAATAATTGGGTACTTTACTTAACAACCTTATTTAAAAAAAAATTTTTGATTCACCTGCCATGCCTAGAAGCTGGTATGATATTATAATAACTATGTTGCACAAAGATGGTCCAATAAACTATCCGGAAAATTATAGAGGCTTAGCCTTAGTAAATTGTTGTCTCAAAATATTCACAACCCTCATACTTAACAGACACACGATGTGGGTCGATGATTGCAAAGCATTGCCAGAGTGTCAGTCTGGTTTTCTCCCTAATCTAACAATGTATATACGCTGAGCTCAATGATAAATTTTCATATTAGACATAGAAAACGAAAGCTATTCGCTATTTTTGTTGACTTCAGAAGAGCTTTTGATTGACCATAACTTACTCCGGGATAAATTAGTCAAAATGGGGATATCAGCTAAAATCCTGCGGATAATACAAATGTTGTATTCCAATGCAACTATTCAAATAAAAGGTTCTGATGGCGTCTCTAAATTATTTGAATCAACAACTGGTGTTCTTCAAGGTGAGCCTCTGAGCCCCCTTCTATTCGCACTATTTATAGCGGATATAGTAACATTCTTCTATGATAACCAGGCACAGGG